>MJUU01018869.1:63406-79196 GCA_002080025.1 Modiolus philippinarum
GGAAACCAAACAAGAATACTGTAATTTTAGATAAAAAAAGTATTCTGCTAAATGTTATTTTTCGTTTTTCCTATTGGAAATGCCTTTTATCTATGGCAGCCATAGTCCAGGTGAGCGATACAGGCTCTTGAGAGCCTCTTGTTTTATTTTTACAAATTTAACGCTACGGATTTACGGGACTTTGAATTTCAAAAGATATAAGTTCTTTTAGACTTCATCCTTTCATTGTTTACACTGATATTTCTTTATTTTTTGTAGATCACTATACCTGGTATATATGAGCTTAATATTCAAGAGAATTATCAATACATACCAGATAATTAACTAGATACCCAAGTTACTGTGAATTTATTTTCTGCAGATGCGCATTTCGACAACTTATGTTTCTTCAGTGCAGATAAAATCTAAACGTTTGGGAGACCGTAAAAATCAAAGATGTTAAACTGATAGAGAACAAATACCCAATATAATCTGAATGTAAAGCCAAAATTAACTAAGGACAGAGCTTTGCATGAGGTAGATACTCCTTAGTTTTCAACAAAATTTACATAAATGTAGATATTGTAAGGTTCGAAATATAATCGGCTTTCGGGTCAGCACCGAAGTACTGACTACTGGGCTGGTGAATACCCTAGGGGACTAACAGTCCACCAGCAGAGCCCTCGACCCAGTGGTAACAAATAACTAAATACCGAAGTTACTGTGAATTTATTTCTGCAGATGCGCATTTCGACAACTTTTGTCTCTTCAGTGCAGATAAAATCTAAACGTTTGGAAGACCGTAAAAATCAAAGATGTTAATCTGATAGAGAATAATATCCAATATGATCTGAATGTAAAGCCAAAATTAGCTACGGACAGAGCTTTGCATGAGGGAGATACTCCTTAGTTTTCAACAAAATTTACAAGAATTTAGATATTGTAAGGTTTGACAAACATGATATAGTATTTGAACATGGTTAAGAGCCAAACCTTTATACCAAATATATTCTTATTACTTATGCCAAGATAAACAAATACAAATCAGAAGTTTCCTTGAATTGTGCCCCTCCATTACCAATCAGGAATGATCATTTATACCAGTTGAGATCCCTATATGCTGATACGATGAATGATACATACTGAAAGTCCAAAGTCGTTAGGTTTTATTCCATGTATTGCACTCGGTGGCTATGGGCATACGTGATACTGGATTTGGCCTCCTGTTTCGACATTTTGGTATTGAGTACTTCTATTTTACTCATTTTGGATTATGGGTTTCAATATTGTATGATTCTAAAGCTACTAGTGAGAGATGTAACATGTGTACAGCATAACAAATAGGAAAAATGAAAGGATAAAAGTTTACTTTTTATGATGAAACATGTGTATTTTTCTATTTTTCTTTTTTGTTGAAACAACCCTTTGAAATACATCGGCAAACGAATACCGAAGCAAGAACGAGGAAAGTGGAAATTCTAAAATCATAAATCCAAAATCACGGCAATTCACAGCAACACAAATTGACACGGTATGACAGACATAACAAATAAACAAAAAATAAACAAGAACGCCAAAAAACTAAAGCACTAGCAGTGTGAACCCCTATAAAAACTGAGGTATCGTCATATGCTCCGGAAGGGTAAGCACAATCTGCTCCACGCGTGGCACCCGTCACACTGCCAGTGAAAAGTCCGGTTTTGTCACAGTCGGCAACAAACTCTGGATCTACCCAAAGATATCTGTTCTCATTTGTGAAACAGAAACATTGTAATGGTCTGTCAAATCGTGGTGACGACCGTAAAACTTCTGTAGTGACAATTGCAATAGTGACTGAACATACCCTTGATGTATAAGTTTTTGAGATAGTAATTTCGCTTTGTTGACAAAATCGCTGTACAAACTACAGGCATGGCAATATCGAATGAGTTGTGAAATGTACACGCCATATGCCGGAGAAGTGGGAATATTACTGCTAAAAAACGGGAAGTTCACTATTGGAAAGTCGAAATCATCACGCTTGTAGTAAAGTTTTGTTTTCAGACGTCCAGAGTTGTCAGTGTAGAGGTATAGATCCAGGTATAACGCTGATGATGCTGTATCAGTGGTCTCTTTAATTTCGAGTTCATTTGGGTATATGAAGGTTATCCTTAAATTGAGGATTGTTCAATGAAAGAACATCATCTATTTAACGGAAACTAAAATTAAAGGAATTTGCTAGCTTATTGTCTTTTTTCTGAACTAGCCCTTGTATGAACCTGGCTTCATACGAATAAAGAAACGCATCTGCGAAAACTGGCGCACAATTAGTCCCCATAGGTATCCCTATTGTCTACTTGAAAACTTGTCCTCCAAATTCTACAAATATGTTATCAATCAAGAATTCCAGCATTGCCATGACATCATCCTCTGTATACTTTTTGTGTGAATCAGTGTGATGTTTAACAAAATAGGCCCCATCTTTACCTATCACTAAATATGAATATCTTCTTTCTCCCTTTTTAGTACAGAAAGACTGATGTATTAAATCCCGGAGTACTGACTTTAACTTATTGTGTGGAAGAGTAGTATAGAGAGTAGAAAAATCAAATGTTTTGACACTGTTGCAGTGGTTGAGTCTTTTGAGTTTTTGAGAATCCACATCTGATTCACTCCAGTTGTTGAGTATACTTTATCACTATATATCTTGAGACCATCTTTGACTGCAGTAAGTAATGAAGTGAGGAGCTTAGAAAGGGGTTTTGTTGTGCATTTGGCAGACCCGGCAATGTATCTCTGTTTGTAAGGGCATTTATGTAATTTAGGTACTACCCAGTAGATACAAGGCAGGTTGTTGTTCTCTTCACTCAAACTGATACCAAGGAAGACAATACTGATTTGTGATTGCTTAGTATGTCTTCCCTTGGTGTGGTGGAGAGTTTGTATATGGGGTTGCAAACAAGTGAATTGCAGAAGTCTTTGATTCCTATTTCTGTCAATACCCGACCACTTACTTTTGGAAGTTTTACATCATAAATGGGATTTAGTCTCAATAATACAGTGTGGGATATTGACATAACATGGAGTCCGTCGTTAGGTTTTACGTTTTAATCCGTCCCTCCGAAACTTCGGCAGCAAATTTAACCCCACTTTACCTGAAAAATGCATAGAAAATCCTTAATATATATAAATTGCTTATTTCGTCTCCATTTCATACAAAACATGGACGCTATTGCAGAAAATTCCTGCCTTCAATTTGTTTGTCTTTGTTATATTGTGCTACGTCTGAGTTGCCCCGTTTTTTAAATGAAATTTGATTTTGAAGTTTTGCCTTTCTCTTTCTTATTGCTTCGGCATTCTCCGAAATTGCTAAAGCAAATGGAACGACAATTTTACTGTGTATAGCAAGTGAAAAGGTTGCTCTTATTTCTGATTGATTAACTGACAACATACATGACTGCCAGCATAGGAATACAGTTTCACTTGGACCCTTTCGTAAAAACTGTTTTCGTCTTCGATACAAATTAATGTCCATTTAGCATGAATTATGTATAGCAGGTGATTCATCTTTGCAAGATGGAAAAGATAAGTCTCAATTGAAATATTAATCTAGTTTTATTGCCTCTGTTTTTGATTTTTTATGCATGACAAAATTAAGTATATCTGAACAAAGCAATAAAACAATAGGGATGCTTATTAACACGGCACCAAACCAACCCATTACTGCAGACGACACACGACTGTCTGGTGCTGATATTTTGGTATTCAGATATGCAGAGGTCTGTTTAGCATTAATAGATATATTACGTGATAGTGTCTCTAAATAGTCTGCTAGGTATACTGTAAGTTCATCCTTTGTCATATTTAAATTGGCTATAAAATCCCAGCTGTTGCTGACTGTAGAGCACGGACATTCACATATTTCACCTGTATAGAAAGAAAACAATGCTGTCATTATTAATTTGTTTCAAAAGTAAGAGTAGAAATTTTTGAGAAAATTCATTTACTGTTAGTGCAAAAAATATTTTACTTACCGATATCCTTTCGGAGCACCTGATGATTCCTTCAATTTTTGTAGGATTCTCCTTGCTTGTGCTTTTTTTATTCGCTCTTGTTTATTTGATTGTGTATTGTTTATCTTGGTTATGTTTTCTCCTTCATTAATGATATGTTGACAGGATTTTTTAAAATATTTTGTTTTAATTATACCTTTCTAATAACAAACTCAGTTATAAAAAGTATATTCCTTTCCATTGTTCATTTACCAGTAAATAGTACAAAGACCGGTAAATAGTTCAAAGCCTATTAACAGGTCAGTGATGACTTTTCAAGGACGTTTTAGTTACGACGTTCGTTGGTGCGAATGGGCGTGTCAATTCCGCATGAGTGACATTTTTAATCCAAATTTGTATAAAAGAAAAAGAAAAAAGAAAAAAAAATAATTCACTTGTTTTTATTTCCTTTTCCGTTGGTTTTCTGTATTTTAAAAATATGCTAGATGAGGTATTATTAAAACAATTATTTAATCGCTATTCGTATTATATAGCAAGTTTGTGGTTTCCCTTGACACAAACTATTTCTCTCCGTTTCGTGTCAAGAAATTATTAATTCTTGGGTAACCATGAACTTGCTATTATTCTCATAGTCAGTAAGTAACTACATACTTTGTCAGTGATGTTTGTGGTACCGATTTGTCATTGTCCATGTTTGAATACTAAAGTGATTACAATAGCTTTTTAAAAATTTCACCTTGGTACTGTTTGAGGGTTAGAGAAGTTACACGTACCATGGTTCTCAATTGATTTTGTCTCAGGGTTAGAAAATGACAATAACCAATCAGTAACCTAATAGATCTTTCAAAACATTTGCCCCATTGACCTTGTGACGGGTGCTGTATACAGGGCAGGACATGCTTACCCTTCCAGAGCACCTGATGCCACTCTTGTTTATTGAGAGTTCACACTGTTAGTGCTTTAGTTTTTTGTGTTGTATATGTAATGTTCGTGTGTTTTGTGGGCATGTGGTGTCTTTGGTCTTCCGTCTTTTGGTGTTCTTGCTTTTGCCTTTCTCTGGACTTTGATTTGTGTAATCTTGTGCTTTGTTCCTTCGGTATTCTACTGCCGTTGTTTTGTCTAGGATTTTAAATCTACTCGTTTTCATATTTATTAAATTCTACTCTACTCTTTGAGTATAAACACCATCTATAATAGATTGAAAATACAAAAATACCGAAGTTGCATAAAATACATTAAATTTCGTTATGCTGTACACGTGTTTCAAGGAGTAACCCTTCATCAGCAGCAGAAAAAGAGGTGTGTAGTATGCTTGATTTTCTAATTGATAATTTGAGGTGCTATTTATCAACAGCAAGTTGGCATACCAATGGGCACTATTTCTTTTTGTGCTCCTCTACTCACAGACTAGTTTTTATATTCCTACGAGACTGAATTTCTTCGGGGACTTGTAAAAGACCATAGAATAAAAGGTGCTAGATGCTTCAATCTCACTTAAAGATAACAAAATACCGAAGTTACTGTACATTTCGACAACTTATGTCTCTTCAGTTCAGATAAAATCAAACATTTGGAAATCCATAAACCGAAATATGTGTAAAACCTGATACAATACAAATTACATATAGGATGTAAATAGAAAAGCCAAAACCAGTTGAGGACGGAGCAATGCAAGAGGGAGATACTCCTAGTTTTGAACAAATATTCTGGAAATTAGATATTGTAATTTTCCAAATGAAATCGGTTTTCGGGCCAACACCGAAGTACTGGGCACTGGGTTGTTGAAAACCCTCGGAGATTAACAATCCATCAGTAGTGGAATCTGCTCAGTGGTAATAAATAACAAAATACCACAGTTACTGTTAATTTAGATTTTGTCATATCATATGTCTCTTCAGTGCAGATCAAATTTTAAAAAATGTGGAAATCCATTATCGAAATATGTGTAAAACCTGATAGTGAACAAATTACGAATACAAATGTAGGATCTAAATAAAAAAAGCCAAAAGCAGCTGAGAATAGAGCCATGCAAGAGGGAGATACTCTTTGAACAAAATTTCTTAAAATTAGATAATGATATATTGATGATGTTCTTTCCATTAATAACGCACCTTTTGCTAAATAGATCCCATTAATTATATATTATATATCCACCAGAACTAGCGATAAAGGAAACGACAAAAACACTAGAACTATATCTGTTTTGGACTTACATCTCGAATTTGACGAGAATGGTCATTTACGACAAAAGGACAATTTTAATTTCAAAATTTTCAATTTTCTAACATGAACAGAAAAATTCCAGTCTCTCCTTCTTACGTATTGTATGTTTCACAGTTGATTCGTTTTGCCTATACAAACCTTCTCGTTAAACATTGTTATATCCGTGACTGCCTTACTAATCAAGGCTTCAAAAAAGCTGTCTCATATGACCATTAAAAAGGTTCTTCAATAGATATCAATCCCTTGTTGAGGGGTTTGAAGTTTCGATTCTGATTCAAGATTCTTTTTTATACTTAGTACTTTTAACTGTCTACGACCTTTAGATAGCAATTGCTGTTGGGTTGGTACCGGACACCTACCGCAAAGGAAGGGGAGATTTGATAGGCCATTATACCGGTTTAACCCACCATTTTTTTTCTGAACAACTGTCGAAAATATTATAACTGGGCATACATTATAATACAACCAGAGAGACGGGATCGAACAATCCCAACGTGTATAAGCAAGGCAGACGTGCAAGATGTTCATGTGCCTTTTGTTAAGGTTCTGTAAGAAATAGCGTGCCCCAAACCCTCCTACACTTTCATCAGTCCATTTGTTATTGAGCTTCCAAGTGGTTTGTTTTGATCCGCACTGATGAGACATAAGTTGTGGAAATAGCCATATCTGCAAAGAAAATGATAATAATAATAATAATAATAATACAGTGTAAGGTCACATGTTTTAGTCAACTGCTCGCAATGTGATACAGCAAGGAACTCTGTCACAAAATAATAAATAACCCAAGAACAGTGAATTATTTTGTTCTGCTGTACACGTGTTTCTTGGAATAATCTCCTGCTTACGGAGTGTATGTTTCACAATTGATTAGTTACGCTAGAGCTATCATAAATTATAAACTTTCTCATTAGAAATACTTGTTTTATCTCCGTGACCGCCTTATTAACCAATGCTTAAAAAAAATCCCTGTCTCATACGATCATTAAAAAAGTTCTTTAATAGATAATAGTCCATTGTCGGAAAAAATGATGTGTCGGTCAGAACTCTGATTCAAGATTCTTTTTTTACTTAAAGTACTGTGATGATCATTTCTTTTGGCTGTTTACCTTTCAACAGCAATTAATGTTGAGTTGCTACCGGAACCTTTGATAATATTATCTCTGTAAGTTTTAGACCCATAGTTCGCGCGGTTTATGGATTTCCAAATGTTTTGATTTGATCTGCACTGAAGGGACATAAGTTGTCGAAATGCGCATATGCATTAATAAATTCACATTAACTTCGGTATTTTGTCATTCACCCAAATTAAGGGTCGGATCCTCGATCTGAAATTTTTGCAATTGAAAAAAAAAACAAAAATCAAAAAACAAAAAAAACAAAAAACAAAAAAACAAAAAAAAAAAACGCCGAGCACCAACTAAGCCAGTCAGGTGATCATTCTATAATTTCTTCTGTTGCTGTCATCTTAAAATTTGACGTTTCAAATATTTTAATATATAGCAAAGGGGTGTTTTTGTATTATATTCGCTATTTCGAGTATTATAATAACTAAATTCAAACATTCATATTTGGAAAGGATTTATTTTATCAATTTCTAAATTATTTTCAAAAATATTGCAGAGTATTATTTGTAAAAGGAATTATTTGAAATTTGAGTATTCTTAGTTTGCATATCATTTTGGGGATTTCGGTGTTTTCGGTGTTATTTCAGTGTGTTAGCTTGTTTGATTGGTTTTATTATTTCCGTGCCAAGAAGTTTGGTTTTGTGTTTGGCATGCGCAGAATTGGACCGGACATTGAAGTGGCTATGCATATGTTTATATAGAAAAGAAATATGTGGAAATGTTTCTTATGTTTTAAACTATCTGATTCGAAAACATTGCAGTATTTATTGTCTTTATAACACTTATTTTGTAGAACATCGAAAAGTAGCCATTACGAATCAATGGAATGGAGATTTTTTTTTCCAATTCGTATGCTTCAAATCAAAGAGGAGTTGCAATCCTTTTCGAAAACAACTTTGACGTATGAAAAAAAGATGAGGATGGCAATCTTCTGGGCTTGGATTTTAATATTGAAAATAATAGAATGGCCAAAATGTAGACACTCCTTTTTTATCATAACGTTGCTGATATTATGGAAAACTTTGATAACCAATCATGTATGTTGCGTGGAGATTTTAATCTTATACGGGATTTTTAACTGACACACAAAACTATTACAATATAAACAATCACTAATCTTTTGAAAAATTATTAGATATGAAGGAATATTTTGACTTATTCGATCCATTTAGGGAGATAGATATAAAGCCTGATCCAAGGTGGTTTATCTGGCGGAAACGAAACCCATTTAAACAGTCTAGACTGGATTTCTGAAAACCCGCTTTTTTCATAATATAAAAATAACAAAATATTGAAGTTACTGTGAATTTATTTTCTGCATATGCGCATTTCGACAATTTACGTCTCTTCAGTGCAGATCAAATCAAAACATTTGGAAATCCATAAACCGTAATATCGTAAGAAGCTGATAGAAAGCAAATTAACAATAGGATCTTAAAGGGAAAGCCAGAGCTGTGTATGAGATAGATACTCCTTAGCTTAGGTTTATAAATTTAGATACTGAAAATTTTAAAATAAAATCGGTCTTCGGGCCAGCACCTAAGCACTGGCTACTGGGTTGGTGAGAACCCTCGGGGACTAACAGTCAACCATAAGTGGCATAGGCCCAGTGGTAATAAATAACAAAATACCGAAGTTACTGTGATTTTTGTTTCTGCATATGCGGATTTCGACAACTTATGTCCTTTCAGTGCAGATCAAATCAAAACATTTAGAAATCAATAAATCGAAATATCTTAAGAAGCTGTCTCATATCATGTTTCAAGAGAAAAAAGTAACAGGACTGAACATTAACATTTGGTATGCTCACTTAAGATAAATGATTTTATTTAAAGGTTAAGGCCTATGGAAATTCAATAACTGCCTTCATGATCCTGAATATGTGAATATAATTAAGAAACTTATACATAAGATAAAGGAAACATATTCAGCTCCTGTATATCATGGTATATACAAATAACTAAATACCGAGGTCACTGTGAATTTACTTTCTGCATATGCGCATTTCGACAACTTATGTCTCTTCAGTGCAGATAAAATCTAAATGTTTGGCAGATCATATACTCAAAGATATTTAAAAATTGATAGAGAACAAATAACCACAAGATGAAGTGAAAAACATTGATAATCTTGATACCATGGAGTGGGTAATTTTCGCGTACATTGTATTGTCGCGGATGGACTTAAATCGCGAAAAAAAAAAATCCGCGAAAATTTTATGTATTCTTAGGATATATATAGGATCTTTGATAATCTGCAAAAATTTAAAGCGATTGCACATCCTTCATAGCGATCAGCTAAACTCGGGCGTATTTCTCCGTGTAAAACTGATCCTATTGTTAAGCCAATACACAACGATCAGAATGACGCGGATAAGTATACTGAACAGTAAAAGCAACAAACCGTTCTTGCTGTCCAGTATACTTTCCGCGTCATTCTTATCAGTATGTATTGGCTTAACAATAGGATCAGCTTTGCGCGGAGAATTAAATCCGAATTTGGCTGACCGCTATGTAGGGTATGGATTAAATTATTGGACTCCATTTTTAACTCAAATCCGCGGCATTTTTTGCCCCGTGAAATAACCCGCTATACGGTTTTCAATTCATAGTAAATGATCAACTTTTCATAGAAATTCTGCTTACAGAAATCAGGGGTAAAACCATACCATATTCAACAAAAAGGGGTGAGGGTGAAATCGGAACAAAATCTGATAAATAAAATTCGTGAACTGGAGGAAAGTGCACAATCAGACCACAACCTAGTTGAAATAGAGGCGAAACGACAGAATTACGGCGCGTCCCAAGTCAGGAATATGTTGGTCATTGTCCTGTCCTTGTCTTCTTGTAAAATTTTAGTTTCTTGATATTCGAGTTATTTGATGTTGTTTGTTTCCATTGATTTATTCACTTTTTTACTCTTTGGGGCCATTTAAGGCTTGCTATATGGTGTAAGGTTCCTCATGTGTTGAAGACCGTACGGTGTTCCCTAGACGCTTTGTTTTGGTTCGTTTTAAATTGGAAATGGGATGTTGTCTCCTTTACATTTACCCCATTCCCTTTCTTTTTCATACTTAGCAAGCAAGGTAAGAGGTCAATATATCAGATCACGTACTCAGTGGATTGAAGAAGGAGAGAGGCCTTCTAACCTTTTTTGTAACTTGGAAACAAAGAAATTTGTTTCCAAAACTCGTGACTGATCAGATTGTAATAATAAATGACCAATCAGAAATTATGAATCAGACTCAATTATTTTATGAAAGACGTACTATAAACTAAACAGGATTGTCTAAAATAAGATTAATACAGAAATTCAATATCTTGATATTCCCGAGAAGATATATTAGTGAACATTGCTGTTTAATTTATGATACTCTTCATTATACAGAAGAAAATTATATTCCAGGAATACTATTTGCTATAGATTTTGAAAAAGCGTTTATTTCCATTTCTTGGTCTTTTTTTAATTGCGGTTACAATATTTAATGTGGATAAAACTTACATATGAAAATATAACTTCAGCTATTGCCCCAAACTCTTTTTTATAGATTTTTACAGTTTTCTATGGGGCTATAGGCAAGGGAACCCTGTTGTCCTTGTGAATCTATGTCATGTTTTATATTGTATTTAAATAAAAACAAAAAAGGGGGGCTTTTATCTTCTTACACCTTTCTGCGATGTGCTGAAATTTTAGGCATTTTGGTAAAAAGAATGATGAGATAAAGGGTATAACCATTTCGAATGTCTCAATATATACTTCACTGATTCTCGATAGATCTCCTGTCTCTCTTGATGCCTCTCTTCGAGTTCTTTAGTTTTACGCTGACCTCTCGGGACTTACATTTTGTAAGATTAATTTGGAAAGACAAGTGTCATTTTGCACAGGAAACAAAAAACATAGTCAGGATAAAATATGTGTAAAGTATGAACTGCTATGGGGCTCCAGTACTTTTAAACTATCAGCAATACCATTTTCTGTAGATTTAGAAGAAAAAAATCATCCTTAAATTACTCTGAAGAGATGGTCAAAGCAGACAAGGGATATTGACCAGATACTCTGCTTACATCTGTCATCTAGAGACCTTAATATTTTACATGGTGAATAAAAGGATATGGAGTAAATGCACATGAGCCAAGTCTCTACAAATACATGGTAAAAAACAAGCAAAGGAACAACGCTTTTATTGTTGTTCTTCATCTCGAAGTCACCATGAGGCCTTCAACAATGAGCTTTGCTCATACCTCATAGTAAGTTCAAGACGGCCCCTAGCACCGGTTTAAGCGGAATTCTTTGCTAATTGTCGAGCAACGCTACATCCATGTCTTTCTTGGTCATGGGTGCGGGATTGTCAACAAACATCAATTAAACTGGCAAAGTGCTCTTACAATCACTGTCATCCTTTGCCCGACAAAAGCACTAGTGTCTTAAGCTAGTGGACAACTACAACATATAGACAAACACAGGGCACTCATTAATGTAAGAAAACTTGGCGTTATAAAATATTGAGATGTGGGCACTTAAAACAGGTGGTCTGGATTACATTTCGGAAATTACAAAAATAATTGCCAAAATTTGAAAGTATCAATAGAATATCCATATGAGAAATTCTCTCACGCACAAGTACACCATAACTGAAAAATATAGAGAGCATACATCTCTCGCACGGGGAATCGTTTTACGGACTCCACACTGCAGGAGAGACAAACTCCAGTCGTAAATACATACTGTCCTCTCACTGATACTACTGATGTCTACTGAAATATATGATGATTCTTGACCAAATCCTTGGGCAATCGAAGTTTTGAGTTTGATTTTTCTTCCGTAGTGTGACAGTGTTTACCAGCAGACTAGGTTCCTTGAGCTAGCTGGAACAGTAGCGGCTAGCACCCCTTGGCCCATCTTTCAAAATTTCGTAATGTCATTTTCTCTCCTTTCAAGATTGTGGTCATGGAGTTAGTAGTCTACCTGTTTTGGGTTTTATTCGTATGTTTATTATACTCTAGGGAAACAGGACAGATAACGGGGAGGTTTGGGTAACAATAAACCGGTTTACCCTACCGCTGGCTTTTGCTTTTGCCGGTGCCAAGTCCGGCTGTCCCGAGTTCTATCGTTGTTAACGTTTGTCTTTTGTCTTATTTGTGTTTTTCCTGTGTAGTTCCCAGGCAGATTATGGCATGTTATTATAATTTTCAGCCATTGTAGATGTTTCTTGTTGTCCCTCTTATTTCACTTATTCCTTTTGGGAGGATTACTATTATTAAAACTTTGATTATCGCAGACCTTAACAACCAGATGAAATACATCGGCAAACGAATACCGAAACAAGAACGAGAAAAGGGGGAATTCTATTAATTTCTAAAATCATAAATCCAAAATAATATGAAAATATTATGTTACGACCATTAACGTTTAAACTGTTTTCATTTGTCTGGGATCGTAAACCAGATAAGGTAAAAAGAGAGTAGTTGTAGTTCCTGGCCATTGTAGGTGTTTGCTGTTTTTCCTGTTTTTGTAAGGTCATCGTCTAAGACTATATGATTTGGGTGGATTTAAATGGTTCCGGTTGGGTTAAACTACTGAAACACAATGCAAATATAAATCTGTCTGTCTTTGCATACCTTGAACCAAACAGTATTCCCAAAAATATATTTTGGAAGAGTTTTTAGGTCATAGAGTAATTTAAAAAATATATTGAAACCTTTAAACAATGAAGAGATATTTTGTGTTGTCCTTTATGGAATAATGGAAATATAAAAGTTGAAGATTTTAGTGTATTTTACAAAATGTATTTTTGTATCAAAAAGGGGTTCAAAAGATATATGTAATGTGATGAAAAGAATGAAAGTCAATTTTTCAGCAGAACAAAAGTGGGAGGAATTATAAACAAAAGGGATATTTATAGGAGGATCAATCACAGAAACTGTTTTTAATACTCAAAAATGCAAACTCTGCTGGCTTCAATACAGAATAATATAGAATCACACACCAATTTTCGGGACAAGAGTTATTGTAAAAATAAAACTTAAAAACTCTAATATGTGTTGTTTCTTTAATGAAGTACCTGAAACAATTGAACATTTGTTTTTGGGTTGCCACAAAATTTCTTATCAATGGCAAAAACTTGACAGATGGATCTTTAAAAAAACATTAATCGAATTACCATTGAATAAAGAAGTTGCTTTTTTTTCTTTTTTGGCTTTTTGAAACATTAGATCTAACTTGTGTAGAAACATAATTTTTATGTTAACGAAATTTTTATATCTATAGAACCAAAGCAAAGGAAGAATATGTCAGCATCATTGGGTTGAAAAAAAAAATTCTAAAGGAAAACTTGATGTTTGAAAAATATATATCTTTTAATAGAATAAAAAAGATAACAGGAAACACCTACAATGGCCGAAAAAAAAACAGCCAGATGCCACAAAGTAAATAGGAACTGCACAAGAAAAAAACCACAATAAAAATACAAAAGACAAACGTAAACGACGACAGAACTCGGGACAGCCAGACTTGGTACCGGCACTATCAAAAGCCAGCGGTAGGGTTAAGTATTTTACGAAAGGATATGGAGTAAATGAACATGAGACCATAACGCATATGTTTACTCCAACTGCAATAATTTTTATGAGCTGTATGGCCATTTCGGAAATTAATTCCTCATCAGCAGCACTAGAACCCAAACAAAGGAAATCCATTNAAAATTGTTTAAAATGCACAAAACCAAACGAGATCCAAATGATCAGTAATATCAAATATAGCCAAGAACAAAACTACGATGGAGGGCGTTGATCCTTAGGTTTTAGAATTTACGTAAATTTAGATAATAGTAATTGAACAAAGTGTACAAATGAGATATTATGTACAGGTACACCATATCTTAGAAAAATAAAGAACATACATCTCTACCACGGGGAATTGTTTTACCAACTCCACACTGCAATAAAAGACAAACTCTATATTAGGTATTTTAAACCGGTTTATGGGTACCCAAACCTCCCCTTTCTCTGTCCCGTTTCCCTATAGTATAATAAACATCCGAATAAAACCCATACAGGTAGACTACTAACGCAATTTTGAAAGATGGGTCAAGGAGTGCTCGCCGCTAAACTGCCGGCTAGCTCAAGGAGCCTAGTCTGCTGGTAAAACACTGTTGCACTACGGAAGAAAAATCAAATGCAAGACTCCCAATGGGTTTGGTAAAGAATCATCATGTATTTCAGTAGACATCGGCAGTATNGGGGGGGGCATGCGTCAGCGACGATGGTCATGAAATAATAGGCGAGCCTTATTTGTGAATTAATTCCAGGAGATTTTGTAAATTATTGGAATATGAAGTGTCGCAGTGATGCATTGTTGCATGACACGGATGTTTACAGACTAAACCGGAAATAAGCCCGTGCACGAGTTGTAAACGAGTAAACCCCAGGACACCCCATAATTGTGAACTTCCACAGAATACAGACGTTGGTGTCAGAAGCAAAGGAAATTCGCCTGACAATTTGTCGTCTGTCGAATTTGTATTTTGACAGATTTTCGCGGGTTTGCCCACGTGGTTGACCATTTCATTTCATCGCGTGTGAATTTTTCGATGACGTGATTTATTTTTTCATACTCATTTGTTCAACTGTCATTTCATCGGGTGTGAATGTTTCGATGACGTGATTTATTTATTTCATACTCATTTGTTCAACTGTCATTTCATCGGGTGTGAATTATTCGGTGACGTGATTTATTTATTTGTTTCATACCTACGTGGATTGAAGTTTTTTGTGTCAATTTACGTGTTTTTCATCGGGTGTGAATATTTATTACTCGGTGATATTTTTCATTGATTTTTTCAACCAGTTGTATGGCAACTTTTGGTTGAAATATTTTGCCCTACACACAATAAATTTGTTTGCATACACAAAACAAATTGTATAAACAAATTGCCAATTTTTCCATGTGATTTTTTCGTGTGGGTTAGCATGGAAAAAATTTTGATTGAAATATTGATATTTTGTCAGTAAATATATTGACGTTGCTGACAATATTTGCTGATATTTACTGATTGTTTTTGCGGGAGTTTTTATTTATTCCGCGTTCCGCAAAAATTTGAACTGCACAATTGCCGCACAATTTCAAAATGCCCAGCCCAATTTTCACTTGAGCATTACACAGTTATAAACTTGAGTGAAGGACTATTTTGAGCATTATTTGGTGAATTTTGATATTTAATACTGCTCGTTGTTTACCAAATTTCATTTTTCATACATATTTTGGTACATTTTGGACATTTTTTCAAAATTATTTCATTTATTTAAAGTGTTTCACTCATGTGGTTAAGATGTTAAGGACAGTTAGGCATTTTTGACAGTGTTGTGAAGGCGACTGCTTTCCCACTGTTCGAAAATCATACATACACGCATACATTTGCATTACAGTAAAAGGTTACAAGTGCGCAAATATTTACAATGCATTTTCCATAGGGGG
>MJUU01018870.1:0-27240 GCA_002080025.1 Modiolus philippinarum
TTTGATTACACTAACAATGAAAATTGACACAAAGATATATCCGTTCTTTGTGACATAGAAAAGCTAACGATGTAATATAAAGTAGAAAATAAATAAATAAATATATAATAAAAAGATGTTAACATAATTCTTTCCGCTGAAAAAAATATTCTTTTTATTTTTTGTTACTGCTGAATTTCATTTGGTCGCGTTCGTTAAGACCGTTTGGTACTAAAGTACAAAGCTGGTGGACCCAAAAATTTTCCCGCAAATCCCTTGTTGAGTCATCCCACTGATCGTTTTCTTCAATGATCTGCACTTTGATGTCTTCAAAAGTATGTCCTGTCGTTTGGAGATGGCGCGTGACAGGACAGTTTCGTTTTTTGTTATGAAATGAACGGTGGTTGTTTAACCTGATGTTGAAACAGGTGGTAGTTTGTCCAACATATTGTAAACTGTATGAACCACAAGTCAATAAATAGATGCAGTTTTTGGTTTTGCAAGATACAGGTGAGAAAATTTTGTAAGTTTCTTGGGTGACACTACTTTTAAATGAATCGCCAATGACTGCAGATTTACAGCACTTACACTTGTTACGTTTGCAAGGATTGTAACCACCTGGTGTTTGGGGTTTATTCTTTATTTTTTATTTTACTAGGATGTCTCGTATGCTTTTTGGTTTTCTATAAGCCATAACTGGTAATTCTGGAAAAGTTTTTTTCAACTTTGGATCTTTCTCGATCAAACTCCAATTCTTACGAATTATAGATGGTAGTACTTGAAGACTGGGATGGTAAGTTACAACAAGGGGTGTTCTTTTATTTTGACTACTCTTATCTTTGTATACAAGCAAAGAGTTACGGTCAATATTGTTCACTTTTTCAAAAGCACTGTCGATATTTTTGTCATTATAACCCCTATTGAGTAGGTGCTTTTTTAGTTCTTGTAAACGGTGGTTTTTCAGGTGTTCTTCCGAACATATTCGTTTGACTCGTATGGCCTGGCTATAAGGGATACTGCGAGAACAATGTTTGGGGTGACAGCTTTTTGGAGATAAAAATTGATGCTTGTCGGTTTTCTTCGTATGAAGATCGGTTTTGATGTTGCCGTTGACAATGGTTGTAGTTGTGTCTAGAAGGCTGATCTTCTTTGTTGAGGACTCAAATGTAAATTTGATGGAGTGATGAAAATTGTTACAATGTTGAAAAAATTGGTGTTCCATTCCATTTGATGTCAATATCGTCAATGAAACGCAACCAAGCCATTGGTTTGAATGGAGCTGTAGACAATATATCTTGTTCAAGGTTTCCCATGAAAATGTCGATATTGACATCAAATGGAATGGAACAAAGGAACAACTGGACCAATTTTTTCAACATTGTAACAATTTTCATCACTCCATCAAATTTACATTTGAGTCCTCAACAGAACTACAATTTTATTTTGACTCGTAATACGAGACTTAAGTATATTAATTAACCGAAATTTGAACATGGCAGTGGTGGTCCAATGGTAGCGTACCAGACCTTTAAACCCGTAGATCCTGGACAGAGGGGGTTCGAATCCCACTGGAATCAACAAAAATTTAATATTAAAAGACTCAGACTCTGAATCTGAATTGATAAAAACAGATGAAAAAATCATCACAGGCAGATGGTTCAAGCCAAAATGATTATTTTTCATTGTAAATTTTTTTTCAATCAAGTACCCAAAATTGCAGTTAATTTATCTTCTGCATATGGCCATTTCAACAACAATATGTCTCATCAGTGTAGATTATATCAAAACAATTGGAAAACCGAATAAAAAACGAAAGATTTCAAGAGTCATTTTCAAAAAATTGAAATAGCACACATTTAGATGGGGCGATCAGCATAGATCGATCCATAACATACCATAAAAACGAAGCACAAATAAGATGTTGGGTTTTCATCGGTACTCACTCTAATTCTTATTTTAAAGCAAAACAAGTCCCATGAATTCTCATAAACAAAGTGAAAGAGAATGCACACTGTTAGTTAAATGAATAAATAAGCTGTCTATAAATTCAGTCAACGTGGGAACTTGCCCATCTTCCCGGATTGGCGAATATTAGAGACATGAATATCGAGATTGCCTTCCCACCGAGGGATTTGGCTGTTCTTCGAATGTACAGATATTACAGAGAGATTACACTGCTCCCGCCATCTCTGTGTGAGTCCAAAGGGATGTAAAATATAAAGAACTACAAATTGATTTTGACTCGTAATACGAGACTTAAGTATATTAATTAACCGAAATTTGAACATGGCAGTGGTGGTCCAGTGGTAGCGTACCAGACTTTTAAACCCGTAGAACCTTGACAGAGGGGGTTAGAATCCCACTGGAATCAACAAAAATTTAATATTTAATATTAAAAGACTCAGACTCTGAATCTGATATATATATATATCCGAATAAGGTGGAAATGCAGGCTACAGCTGCAGCCAGTCACAAACCTAGATAAATGAGGGCAATAACAAAATTACCGAACAGAATTCTTAAGACCCAAAGTCCAATAGGAAAAAAGACAAAGCAGGTTGAAAGCCACAGAAAAAATTGTCGACCGCAATGGTCCTAATTTGGTACAGGCAATTCAATAGAAATGAAAAAGCTTAAGGGAGTAAGCCTAAAATTTTCAAATCGTTCAATTTTCAGTTCGCCTCAACGAAGTGAGGGGGATTATTGGAGTACCCCCCGGCGTGTACGTCCGCGTCCATATTTGGACATATATCTCTGCAACTTCAACATGTATGCATGGTAGGTCGTCAAACTTTGTATGCAGGTGCATCCTAGGCTGTCTCGAAGCTTCCAAAAAAATGGGGTCTCTCTGACCTATATTTTACGCTTGATTGATTTACATTCAAGTTTTTGGACGATTTCAGATCTTAGTAACTATACATGGTAGGATCGTTTAACCTTGCATATGCATGCAAATCTGATGATGGGTCAGCATCCAGGCAAAATTAGGTCACTTTGACCTATATTTTACGCTTGATTGATTTGCATTCAAATTTTGAACGAATTCAGATCTCAGTCACTATTCATGGTAGGATCATGTAACCTTGTACATGAATGCGTCCATGATGGGAGATCAGCATCCAGGCAAAATTAGGTCACGTTGAATTTAATTTTACGCTTGATTGATTTACATCCAAGATTTTAGACGAGTTCAGATATCAGTCACTTTACATGTAATGATCATGTAACCTTGCATATGCATGCATCTCTGATGATAGATCAGCATCCAGGCAAAAAACGTCACGCTGACCTATATTTTCCGCTTGATTGGTTTACATTCAAGTTTTTGGACGAGTTCAGATCTCAGTCACTGTACATGGTAGGATCATTTTAACCTTGCACATGCATGCATCTCTGATGATAGGTCAGAGATATTTTACGCTTGATTGATGTACATTCAAGTTTTCGGACGATTTCAGATCTCAGTCACTATGCATGGTAGGATCATGTAACCTTGCTAATGCATACAACTGTGATGGTAGGTCAACACCCAGGCAGAATGTGTTACTGTGAAAATGTGCCATAACGAGGCGAAAGTTTTGTTGTTGATTATTTATGTTTTCAATATGTTCAAAATTAAAACTACACATGTTCATGTCGACTTACAATTTTCAACATTTTTTATCGTCCCTTATTTTGTCGATACCTTTATGATTATACATCTCAAGTATTATTTGGTCTATTCAGGACTTCATTTTTGGTGTATAAAATTAGCTCTAGCTAAATTTTTATCTGATAAATAATTGTTTCAAATGAGAAATGCTGTAGTTTAAACATGTGCAAACGAAAGCATGAATAGTGATAGTACATCTGAATAGTTTTAACTGAAAAACAAGGGTGTTTTGAACAGTAGATGCTCAAAATTTTACTCCATTTTGATCAGTTTAAACATTTCTTGTAAAAAACTGAGTTGTTTAACATTAACCAAAAACTGAGAATAGAAAAAACTAGTATATTCAAGTTGTAATAAAATTTGAAAAATATACCTTTCCATTTTTTTTTCAGATTTAGAGTCAAATATGTAAAAATCAATATAATTACTTAATTTCTGCTTGCAAGAAATCTCACTTTTACATATTTTCATTATTTTTAGATATTTTAGATATAATTGCTAGAAAAATTTTTAATTACTCGTTATAAATAACTGGATGTAATGTGGCTGTTTCCCTGGTAAATTGATCATTTACAATTCGTTTGTTTTGTGAAAATATTACAATTTCAAAATTTTGATCATACCTATGAAAATGATTCTTTTTTTTTTTTATTTTAGCACTGCAAAAGGAAAAAATAGAGTTATCTCTCCATACCTCAAGTCTACCCCCCCCCCTTAAGGGAGAAAACCTGGAGAAGCAGAAAAAATTATTTATTTAAGTAATAGTTATGTGCAAAACAAAGTTGTCTCCCAGTACCCCAGTTCTACGAGCTTAACCAATTCATACGGCGCGTAAAACCTCTACCTTCATTGCGGAAGTAAGTCAACATTTGCTATTGAAATGTCGTATACAGTGAAAAAAAATTACCATCCCACTTTTAGATAAAATAAAGTTTGAATCAGAGTTCGGACCAAAACTTCATTTTTCAAGTACATGAAGTAAGTTGGGCCAGGTAAACAGTTCTACAAACTTTTATCTTGACCGTCACGCACGGAGTATAAAGTTCATTAATGAGGTAACTCTATACTCGAAGAAGAAGAAGAAAAGAAGAAAAGAAGAAGTAGAAGTAGATGAAGAAGAAAAAGAAGTAGAAGAAGAAAAGAAGAAGAAGACCAGGAATATTACAACGATACCATACATTTGGGAAAAATGGTAACAGTTTATGTAATTGTTATGCTTAAGTAAGCGTTAGGGAGCAACCATTTGATTTTTATGGGGGGGGGGGGGGGGGGGGGCTATGGTCAAATTTAAAAAAAAAGACAGGACGGTTACCTATAGCAAAAAAAATCCAGGATGACTATGCGGGTTAATCCAGGACAGGCTTGGAACAAAAATAAAAAGCCAGGATAGAAGTTACACACAAAAAAATATCCAGGATGAAAAATGTGACCATAAACCCCCCCCATAGAAATCAAATGGTTGCTCCCTTAGAGAGAGTAACATACACAAAATATGAGGGATGTCAGGTTGGGATCAAATACCCAAGACTATGACACGGCGAGACGAGGGTTAATCAATGATAACTTTTAGTACCATGGTACAACAGCACCTCCATTGAATCTGGTCATTTTTATTCCTGAATCAGGTGGGAAAATATAGGGGACTTTTAACATACGCCTTTACGGATCTTTAGAGGGCTGATTCACAACTTTTAAGATTCGGATAAAAACATACATTCCTTAAGTATAGTTACTTTTTGCCATTTGTACAAACTGAGGATTATGACGATTTTGTTTGTTTGTTTGTTTGTTTTTTTTTAAACGTCATTTATTTTCGTAAAAAAACTGAAAATGTAACTTTCGGAAATCAATATTGAATACCAGAGTTACTGTTTATTTGGTTTCTGTATATTCGCATTTCGACAACTTATGTCTTTTCAGTGCAGATGGAATCAAAACATTTGGAAGTCCATAAACCGAAATACGTGTTTAAATATTCAAACTTCAGCTAAGAACAGAGTTATACATGAGGGAGATAGTCTTTAGTTTTTAACAAAATTTTGTAAAGTTCAGAGGTTGCAAGTTTCGGATAAAAACAAACATTCTTTAAGTATTGTTACTACTTGACATTTTGTACAAAGTGAGGAATATGACGTTGAAATTTTTTATTAAAACGTCATATATTTTCGTTAAGATCTTAAATATGTAACCTCCGAAATTCAATATTGAAGGAGACGTAACAGAACAGAACAGAATTTATTGGTTCAATCCAACATTTGAATTTTTGACGTAAAGACCAATTTAATCCGTAATACAGTGTATAATTTACGTGATCTAAGAGAAAAGGTTGTAATAAAAGCGTGAGGCAAAAAAAAAAATCAGCTTCCGCAACTCTTTTGAGATATGAATGATAATGTGTTGGTAAGGTGAGCTGCAAAGAAAGATTTATATTCCGAATACCAACAGTGCTGAAAATATTTTTTAAACATGTTAAAATCAGAAAATTCAGCAAGGTCTTCGAAAATTATCTGTTTAAACCTGAAAACATTGGAAAATCCTGCAAGGTTTTTGAAATTTTCCGATTTAAAAAAATTCCGGTTTAAAAAGATAATTTTCATCACTGTTTGCATTCGGAATTATACATGTACGTGTATTCTACCTTTCAGCTCACCTTACTAACACATTATCATAAACGTTATATAGAGCTTTGTGCAACACTTTTATCTATTTGTTTGAGATATATTGCTTTCAATATATTCTAGATCCTACTAATTTGATTTTATGACAATAACACTTTTATGCTGTCAAGGAAAATTTTGTAATTAATGCAACAATAACTATACGATGAAATGCTATACAGTTACTGTCTTTTGTTGAGGTAAATGTGCAGTGTTATTGACTTTTGGGGAAACAGATATTCATCGAGCCGCATGGCGAGGTGAATATCTGTTTTCCCAAAAGTCAATAACACTGCATATTTACCGAAACTAAAGACAGTAACTGTTTTATTCTATTATCCGATAAATACATAATAATTCTTTTTATTATGTATTATACTATACACCTAGAAATTTTCTATGGGTGTCGAATTAAAGAAGCTTTGGACATTGCATAAAATAAATGAAATATATACTTTTCAAAAAATATTTTGAGGATAAGTAAAACAATAAATATATTATTATTATTATCTTTACTGTCAGAAATTTACAGATTCTAGCTAACACTGAGTTTTCGGCTTTTTTTCATTTTTCCACTGTTCGTCACTGGTGGGAGAATGTGAAGAAGGGAGTGAATTGACATTTTAATGTAACAAGAGAACGTTCTTTAAAGACTTTATTTAAAGAATAAATTTTTTATCCAAATAATCGATGATTTCTGTCTTTTAAATGAATGCTTGTGTTCTTCCTTTTCACTCCTTGCATCTGTGTAATGTGCGACGATTCTGCGCTATGTGTTGTCGACATCCGTCGGGAGATTTTTTCCCAAAATATTGTGTGAACGGCTTTACCAGTGTTACGCTGACTTGTTTCGTATTTTAAGTGTCTTCCTCTTTGCATATTTGCACCATTTTCACTGATCTTCTTTTCTTTAGATGAAGCAATTCTGTTTTTAGTGATGCCGATGACGTTGTCACGCGACAATGTTACATAGCAATGTGATTGGACGATACAAATACGGGATTTCCCTTTTTCTAAAAATTTGTCGCACGTGACGTTTCCCGCGGTTAATAACCTTTTCATGGAGTGAATATCCTTTTTTATTCATTTTAATGTCAATGTAACTTTACCATTAGTATTTATATATTATAGAATAAACATATTTGTGCACTCAAATTTGAAAGGTCAAGGTTTTCTAAAAAAAATTATAAAATAGAACCGTGTGTATTTCTGAAATGTCAAATGTAAACTCTATTAAATTTAGAATATATGTATAAGCAGATATTCATTTAATTATTCGTGGACTCAGTAGGCATTTTATCTCGGAAGAAAACAACAATCAAATTGCCTTAAAATATTTGTGGTCTTTGACTGATATTTAAGTGTGCAATGAATAAAACGGGCTTTGTTGTATCCTCTAACAGTTTTTACAATTGTAGAGACATATAAAAGTTTTTCTCTTGTTTGTTGTAAAAGGATATTTTTTCTTAGCTGTTAAGTGGAGTTGGTCACTCAGATCACATGTAAGTAACACTTTTTCAGTTTTAATATGCATATTTAGTTTTTTAGAGATAGTGAATGATGTTTTGTCTTGATCAGAATTGAACATCGGCCCCCGCGGTTACTTGGTAAAATTCTGACAGGGATGTGCATTTACAAAAATAAAAAATCTTACCCGAATCAATACCAGGAAGTAGATAAAAGTATACCCGAATATATACCAAGGCATTGAAATATACCAAAACAAATACCAGCTCACAAAAATATAATGTATAACGTTTGTGTGATTTTATTCACTTTACACAATAAAATTTTATCTGTTATCCTGGAGTACCAGGCTGTTAAGACATACATGTATACCCGAAACTATACAAAACTTATATACATCCAAAATATATCAAAAGCACTTAAAAAGATACCCAAAGTCAATACAAAAACCTGAAAAAAATCACCCCAAATCAATACTTAAACCTGAAAATATGAACCCAAAAAATGCACATCCCAGTATACCAATAAAATATATAGAAAATAACCCCCGGGACATCGGCATAGAATACCGAAGCAAAATGACACAAAGGGAGCATTCTACAATGAAAAATAAAAAAAAAATACTACAGTTCACACAAAAGAAGTCAAGATTAAAAAGACAAACAAACAAACAAAATGAACAAGAACACTACAAAACTAAAGGAGCAGCAGTGTGAACCCCACAAAAACTTAAAGGTATCACGAGGTGCTGCAGAAGGGTCTTCATGATTTGCTACACGACTGGCACCTGACACAAAACAAGCTAAACTAATGTTGTGAAAGACCTGTTCAAATGCTGATTGGTAACTGTCATTTTGTAACCTTAGGCAAAGCCAATTAAATATATGATATGTGATATTTCTCTAACCTTAAAACAACACCATAATAAGTAATGAAGCGATATGGAGTAAAAGCAATTGAGACAAAATCTACAAATACGTGGGAAAACAAGCAATGGAACAACGCTTTTATTGTCGTTCTTTATCTAGAAGTCACCATGAGGTCTTCAACAATGAGCTATGCTCATACCTCATAGTAATTTCAAGCACCTAGCACCGGTTTGAGCTGAATGTCGAGCAACGCTGCATCCATGTTTAATGACTCGTGGGTGCGAGATCGTCAACAAACGTAAAATCAACTGGCAAAGTATAAGAATCTTTTTATTTATCTCACAGTATACAGACATTACGAATCTAACACCATATACCGTATAGCGGGTAATTTTCGCGGATTTCAATCGCGAAAATAAATTCCGCGAATATTTTATGTACTCTTAGGATATGAATAAAGTATCTTTGATAATCCGCCAAAATTTAAACGCTTAAATTTTTGGAATACATGCTTTTTCTACTCAAATCCGCGAAATTTCTGACCCGCAAAAAAAACACGCTGTTCTGTACTTTGATTGTCCTTAATGAGTCCTTTTGTCGGGCAACAGATAACAGCGATTGTTAGAACATTTTCCAAGTTATATTTATGTTTGTTGGCGACAAAAAATACATAGATTTTTCAAGGAATTCCTATGAAACCGGTGCAATTGGTCGTCATGAACTTACTATGAGGTATGAGCAAAGCTAATTTTTAAAGGCCTCTTGTTGACTTCAACATGGAGAACAACAATAAAAGCGCTATTCCATAATATTGCTTGGTTTTACCATGTATTTGTATGGCTTTATCTAATGTGTATTTACTCGATATCATTTCATTGTTAAATTAAGAATCTTAAACTAGTGGAACTGCAAAACAAGAAAACCTCGGACACCCATGGGCTGGATTTCTAGTCACGGACAATGCTTGCTGAGCCCGAGATAAATGATAGCTTACCCAAGTTATCCTAAATTATCTTCCTCTCGCACTTTCACTGGTGTTTGAATTTATTTCTTAATGCATTCTCTATATAGTGTACTTATTACGTCCAATTCGTAAATTTACACAAGGATTTAAATCACGAGCGCCATATTTTTAAGTTTCTCTCATATTTTCCTGTGAAGCTTTACTTTAAATGGATAATATTATATTTTTAATATGTAGACTAAATGCACTTTAATCTTCAATCAGATGAAGACTAACTACATAGCCTTATGCTAAAAAAATTCTGTATGATAATTACACGTAAACCGCACGTGAATATTTTGTCTTCCACTAGTGAGAGATAAGGAAATCTCACACCGGTAGAAAGTGAGAAAATTAGAAAAGCAAACATCTATAACAAACTTTGTAGGTTGATATCAACTAATAAATCATAAAACACTGTTTTTGACAACTGTTGACATGGTAACCAATAAAGCAGTCTTTGGACTATCTCTGAAACCATGTAATTGAGCTATAAGACCAAGTTATACGCCCCTCTCTTTCCAGGATAGCAACAACTATCGATCAATCCAGATAAAATTCAACAATTACAAAATACCGAAGTTACTGTGAATTTGTGTTCTGCATATGCGCATTTGGACAACTTATGTCTCATCAGTGCAGATTGAATAAAAAAACTGGAAATTCATGAACTGAAATATGTGTAAAAGCTGATTGTGAACAAATTACTATTAGGATCTAAATAGGAAAGCCAAATACAGCTAAGGAGAGAGCAATATGACCTAATGTTTATTTCATAAACGAGGTCAACAATGAAGAATATGGAGTAAACGCACATGATACAAAATCTCTGCAAATCCATGAAAAATATCAAGCAATATTGAACACCGCTTTTATTGTTGTTCTTAATCTTGAAGTCATCACGATGCATTCAACTATGAACGTATGCCCATTCCTCATAGTAAGTTAAAGATGGACACAGGCACTGGTTTAGCGGAATCAATTTCTAAAAGTCGAATAACACGACAACCATTTTTGTTTTATTCATGGATGCAGGATAATCAACAAGCATTACAAGTGAAGGCGGCAGTATTTTTGGATGTAGCATTTAGGGCATTCAGTGAAACCAAAACAAGTAAAAGTGTCAATACTTCATTACGATAGACAACATATTTAACATACGTGAATTCACAATATCAGAGCATTTTTGATTTAAGGCATCACTATAAGCCAGTCGAGCTTTTTTCAGCTTAATATCAGCTGTGCTTCGCAGTTTGTCTGTCCACAATAAAAGTTCATTCAATACATATCACTAGTTGAAATAATTTCATTGAATTGGTTTTATGATAAATTAAACATTTGCAAAAATATATAATATAAAAGAATCAAAATACTTAAATATTCAAGAAACGGATGAAAGCAATGATTAATGTTCATTTCATATGTAAAATAATTCTAAATATTTATTTTAATGTCCAAAATAATTAAATTTAGTTCGGGAAACTAAGGGACACAATCCAGTTCTACTACACAAGATTGCTACGCGTAGCTATGTCCCCCGCCGCTGCAGTAAAGTCGATAAAGTCCAATAACTCGTGAAAAATTTTGCGAATCAAAATGGCGTCTAGGTGGAAAACAGCCAAGCAAAATTTCAGTAAAATCCCCTAATTGGATTTTGAGGAGATGTGTTCTCAAAGTCTTCCTATGTTGTAGTATGCAATAAGTCGATAAAGTCCCATAACTCCCAAAAAATACGTCGAATAAAACTGGCAGCATAATATGATTAAGTACATATGGTGGCAAATCTTCAAACAAAATTTCAGCAAAATCCGTTCAGTGGTTTCCGAGGAGTTGAGCCCACAAAGTGTTCCTAAGCTGTACTAGCATGAATTAAGTCGATAAAGTCCCATTACTCCTGTAAAATTTGTCAAATCAAAATGGCGGCATGATATGATCAACTACAGTTGGTGACAACCAATCACACAAAATTTCAGCAAAATCTGTCCAGTGGTGTTAGAGGTGTTGCGCACATAAAAAAACGTGACACACGGACGCACGGACGCAGACCATTACTATGCCCTATGTCCCTCTGTCGCGTTGCGGCGAAGAGACAATAAATTGCTATGATCTAGTACATATGGAGACTAATAATCCTGGAAAATTTGAAGGAAATCTGAGTAGTAGTTATTGAGGAGTTGCGTCCACAAGATTTGTCACTGTACAACATTGTTAATTTTTAAAGTCCAATAACCCCTACAATATCTGACGAAATATCTGACGAATCAAAATGGCGATGCGATATGATCTAGTACATATGGCGACTTACAATCCTGTAAAATTAGAATAAATTCGGACTACCAGTTTCTGAGGAGTTGCGTCCACAAGATTTTTCATTGTATAACAACGTGGAAATAATCATAGTCCCACAACTCCCACAAAATTTGACGAATCAGAATGGCAATGCGATATGATCTAGTACTAGTAGTGACTAACAATCCTGTAAAATTTGAATGAATTCTTATCAGCGGTTTATGAAGAGTTGCGCCCACAAAAAACGAAACACACGCATGTAAAAACGCACGGACGCAGACCATTACTATGTACCTCCGTTGCGTTGCGGCGGGGGACAAAAAATAACTTGTGAACGTTGTTATCTGTTGACCGACATAAAAAAAGAAAGTGTTCACAGCATATAAAACATCAACGATGCACTCGTAGAGTCAATTGCAAGTAAACTTTATACACTTTTAAATAATTATATAGTGAGATATGGGCACTATACAGCATGGTCAGAGTAAAATTTTGAATTTGATATCAGTACATTGCGTTTGTTGACCTGCATGTCTACACATATATGTTATTTGGACGTCACCATTTTGTATTAGAGTTTTACAGAGTCCTTCTAATTTTCATTTTTTCCCCAGTACTGGAAAGATAATTTCTTTTCACTGACTACGTCATTCCAACAGCTACCGGACACTACCCTAATAGAAGGGGAAGTTTGGCGCCAAATAAAACCGGTTTAACCCACCATTCTTTTTTAAATGCCTGTACCAAAGTCAACTTAAATTGCAGTCGACAATTCTCCGGTGCTTCTCCATCTGCTTCCTCTTTTTGCCTGTATGATATTGGCTTCTGTTTGGTGATTTTGTTATTACATCCATTTAAAAAATACTATTATAAGGAATTTATCTTGTTAGCTAATGGCAGTAGGACTTCTAATTAAAATATATGTAGTGAAAAACTAAATACCGAAGTTACTGTGAATTTACTTTCTGCATATGCGCATATCGACAACTTATGTCTCTTCAGTGCAGATAAAGTCTAAACGTTTAAAAGACCAGAAACTCAAAGATATTTAAAAACTGATAGAGAACAAGTAACCAATATGATCTAAATGTACAGCCAAAAATCAGCTAAGGACAGAGCTTTGCATGAGGGAGATACTCCTTAGTTTTCATCAAAATTTACAAAAATTTAGATATTGTAAGGTTCCAAAAATAATCGGCTTTCGGGTTAGCATCGAAGTACTGACTACTGGGCTGGTGAATACCTTCGGGGACTAACAGTCCACCAGCAGTGGCATCGACCCAGTGCTAACTAAATACCTATGTTTATTAATGCTATTTTTTACCCTGGCGGGTTGACAGCATACATATACAAAACACAAACAATTATAAACAATGAAACATATATACATTTAGAACAATAAAATACCGAAGTTACTGTGAATTTATTTTCTGCAAAGGGGAAACTTTTTAAATTTTTAACTGTATATATAGTATTTTTCGTCCTTTTGTGCAAAGTGTTTAAGGGTGAATGATTATGGAATAACACGGGTTCCGGGCTCTGGTACAACACAAGGGCCCTAGGAACCAACACTAAGGCTCCGAGCTCCAGTCACTAGGCTGTTGGTTCAAAATACATTGTTCCGGGCTTTCCGAGAGCTGTGGGCCCGTTTTATTACATAATAGTCAAATATTTGGCTTGTTTTCTTTGGAATATAGTATTTTCTTGTTATGTTTTTGCTTTACGTTGGTTGAATAAAAGTGACAACAAAAGAGGGAAAGACCAGTAAGGAAAATCCGTAAAACGTACGACAGTATCAAGAACACACAGCCCAACACAGAAAATTTTAGGCAAGCCGTCTATTCCCGACTTGGAACGGGCATTTTATAAATAAAATGTTGAGTTAATCCAGGTTTAATGATGCATCAACCCACCGCTTTTATGACGACTAACTATAATTATATGCAATAACCATTAACTGGGCAATAATTATAAAAATATTTTACATGTTTTTAATAATTTTCTACATTTTACTGTTAATTTGTATTGTTTCAATCAGTTGTAATACGGGAATTTCGAGTTCATTGTTGTCACCTACAAAGTCCTATAATTACACACAAAAAATCAATAGGAAATGACAATTTTGTAACACTGCTGAGCTAAGGGTGATATACATTTAATCTATCTGTAGCGCTCAATGTTAGTTATTTGTCTTCATTTAAAAACAATTAAAAACTAGTAAAATATAATTCATTTGGGAAAAAAGTTTTTTTTTCATATAAGGTATATATTCAATTGATCGAGAATCAAGTTATTCCCGCTTGCTGGTACAAATTATTGTAGCACCCGACGATACGAAGGATATGAAAACAGAACTTAAATATAAAACAGTCGTAGGGAAACCCAGGGGGAGACAAATGATGTCTAAAATATTTTTTCATTTCATGTTGAATTTGTGTTGAATATTTGTTGTGTCTATTTGTATTGCCACAACACTAATAGGTTTATGTTTGCAATTTAAAATAACTTTGTTTGAGGCAACCTTTTATATCTTCAATTACACAAGAGTTCCTATCTCATCTGTGAAGTCCCATTTTGTATCACATTGTATTACTTCATCTTTTATCCTACTAAAATGATATAATACTCCCTCTAGAGATTGCTGTAATTCGTTATGTCGTAATTCAGGCCGTTTTCTACTCGATGTACCGTAACATTATAAATATTTTCCACAACATAACTTTTTAAAACACCGTTTCATTCGGGTGAATAATCAATTTAAACAGGTTTTGGGGAAATTTAAGGTCACGCGTGACTTAGGGAACACCAAAAGACATTTAATAGTTTGTAAAAATCAAAATGTATTTATAGTAAACTTGGATTTTTTTAAGCCTATACATTTTGTAGGTAAGTTCGTTTTTTTTTTTCTTATCATTATCGATATATAATCATAAAGGGCTGGTATTGTATATGAAAAATCTTCAAAAACGTTGCAAAATACCGAAAAACGACAAGGATTCAGGTGTCTCAAGAATAGGACAAAATTTAATAAATTTTATTCAAATAAATGCACAATTATTCCCCAAAGGGCTGAAGGCATATATACAATACATAATACAAACGATAACATACATACAAAGCAACGAAATGCTATGATACCAAACGAAATATTGTAAATAGTAAATACAGACTTTTAATCTACTGGTACATGTTTGCGTTTTCTGTTTTACTCCAGAAAATACAGTTTTTTCATCTGCTGGTACTTTTTACAGTTTTAATTTAGAGAAGTTTATCAAATACTTTATCAGTGATTATTTGATTACCCAGGGGCGGATTTAACGTCGAATTTCCGCCCCGTCCACCCCCTCCCCCTACGTTTACCGTCAAAGAAACACAATTGTAATGGGGATCAGTAGAACTACCAATATATCTAACAATGTAACTCGTATTTAAGAATCATACTTGAAAATGAAATATTTGGATCCTCCGGTGTGATATAATATTACGTCTTTCGGCCTGTTTTTCTAATTTCAAAACCAATCCAACATTAAATGTAATTGATCAGAAACTCCCTACACCCTGCCAAAATAGCATATCGAATGTGTCTTTATTGAGAGTGGACATATATAATAATAATAACCTTATTTGCAAAAGACAGACATGAACCCATTAGGGTTATAGCAAATACAATGTACAATATGCACAATAAGAAAGAAATACATATACTAGTAGCGCAAGTTAAACATTTTGATATAGCATATTCAATTTAATTAAGAGTCTCCTGTCCTCAGTATATATAGTGATTTTTATCACACAACGTTGACTTCCTGTATGGTTTAAAGGAGTGGGATTGTTGCAGCTGACATCGTTAATTCAAATTCAAATTCAAATTCAAATTTTATTATCTTTAAACTATATATAGTTTGTGATAAACAATACAAACAATAAATGACATAAAAAAACAAACAATAATCATACGGATATGTACAAGTAAATAAACATTAAGAGTCCCCTGTCCTCAGTTCTAATGACTTTTTCAAGAAGGAACCTAATTTAATTACTTGTGTTGGTGTTGATGGATTTAAAATAAGTTTGAATTTGTCTTCATCTGATAGTTGTATAAAATTTATATTTTGCGAACATTGAAACTGGAAATATGACATTCTGAGACAATTATTGGTCACACAATGTAATATGAAGTGTTGTTCATCTTCTATTACTTTACATTTGTGGCATAGCCTTTCATTTCTAGGTATTTTCAAATGCCTCCCCTTTTCTATGAGTAATGTATGATCACTTATTCTGAGTTTAGTTATGAGTTTTCTGAATTCAAAGTTATTTGTATTTAGATATTCTTCAGAGGAAGATCTATTTTTTAGAGATTTATATAGATTCAATTTACTTTTATCATCAATATTTTGGAATTTTATTTCTATAATAGAATCATAAAACTATTTTATTTTTGATTTAATATATTTCTTAACAGAATTTATTTGTTTTAATTCAGTACAATTTTGAAATTTATGTAAGTCTACATCAACTTCAGATAATATATCTTTAACATAAGAAAACCAAGAATATATTCCACTTGAATCTAAGTTTTTGGTTAATAAAAAAGCTTCTTTTACAAGTGGATTTATTGTATTTGTGTATAATCTAGTTAAATAAAGAAGAGTTTGAATTTTAACTGAAAACTTAATCGGAATTCTTCCAAGTTCTGATCTAACAGCGAGGTTTGGGGAATTTTTCTTTGTACCAAGTATATATTTACAAAATGATAGATGTAAATTTTCAAAAGGGGTTCTATCAATAAAATCAAAATAATCAATTTGTTTTCCTGATATAGTTGCTCTTTTTTAGCTCTGAACCTAGTAATATACGTGTCCATAAATGTAAGTTCTCCATTATAGGTCGCAATTGGTTTAACTAAAGAGTCAAAAAGATTAATTGCAACATTTATTGGCAGTCTATTAAGAGAACTTGTAATATGATTTCATGGTAAATAAGACTTTTCTTGCTTTTTTGCAAGATTTGTAGTACTGAGTGAAAAATTTCCATTATTTTTTTATTATTTTGCCAAAATGACAAACACAGGTTCAAGAAGATCAATTCATATGACATTTAAAATGGAAACCTAACGGTCTATTTGGGGAATAAAAAGGGCTCTCGATTCTGTGTTCCGACTTTTTAAAGCGTGGCTCCAAAATACGGGTTCCAGGCTTAACTCACAGCCCTCCAGGCTCCACTCAAAGAGTTCCGGGCTCGACTCGCAGTTCTCCATGCTAAACTCAACGAGATCCAGGCTACCTTCACTGGGCTCCACATACATAGGCTCAGAGCTTTGAGAGCTGTGGAGAATGTGTTATTACCCTACATGCACATCTTTTAGGCCGATAATGGCCGAAATTTACGGAAAATACTTATTGCATTCTGCCGACGCTGATCAGATGGGGTTTGCAATAATCACGTCAACTAAAAAAAAATAATAACATTTGGAGGTAACTCAACTGAAAAACGTTCTTCTATTATCTTTTTATTTATTTTATTGCGAGTGCAGTTTTGAATAGTTATACACTATAGAGTAATCCGAGATGCACGAATATTTAGTACAGTAACAAATTTATCATATGCATTATGCTTGAAAATGGAAGTCATCCATATCTAAAATGTCAGGTACTTTTAAACATAAATGGTCTGCTAGCTTTCTATAGTTTGCTAATATAAACATTTTTTTTTAATCGTCCCGTTGTGTTGAATTTTAAAAATGACAAGACTAAACCTTTTTTGTAAATGTTCCATTTATTGATTATTTCTAACAAATATGGCGGCTAAACTACGTGTAATTAAGTAAACATTTCGCATAATTGTTTTTTTTTTTGTAATTTTTGTAAATTTTCTGTTTGTATTCTTTATCTTGAAAAAAGATAACAAAAGGATAACATACATGTACTTGATACGTTCATACATGTATGGCATCAGGTTATCTGTAAAGAAACGCACTTAAATGACAACATTGAAGCATTGTTTAACATTTTTTTTTCGCAGACATGGATTGCAGGACAATTTTAGACAAAATAAATAAAATCATGTCAAGATAAATAAATAACATATTTTATTGCCCCGTCGTTAGGCGACGGGGCATTTTCCCTTTCCGTTTGTACATCCGAAAATTTTCGTCAAGGATTGTTCAGCTTTTGAATGCAGTACGGTATATACCTTTTTAAGTCCGTCACTCATCTACTTCCTGTTTGCTGATAACTATCTGGCGCGGGTATCCGTGTCACATGGAAACATTTTCTTTTATTTACGAACGTTGACATTAAGTAACACATATATGAAGATAAAACTTAATTTGTTTGTCTATGGTTATCTATATCGTAATTTGACTTATAGATATTGCTAAAACTCTATTTGCAAGTGGAAATAATGAAAAAAAAAGAGATCCAGCTGAGGGTTCAGTCATATTTTTGTCAGTTTTTGTCGAAATGCTGCACGAAATGAAAAAAAAAACCAGAAAACAAACACAAAAACAAACAAAACAAAACAAAAAAGGGGACACCCATCCACCAAATCCCCTCTGGACCTGCCTATGTAAAACAAGCTGCAGATTTATTGTTCAAGTAACAAAATGGCGTGAGTTCCTGATTTTATCAATGAAATGAATTCAATACATGTTTGTAAACAAATTAAAACAACATTTAAATGGACAATTTATCCGGTCATGGCCTCTAAACAAATAGGTAAGAATGTTTAATTCCGAATCCATTTTCAAAAAATGAATACGTTAATAGTCTTATTATAGCCACTGGGTTCAATGTATAATTTGACCTTCATATAAAATTTCCGGAATGTCAGGGGACTATCAGAAAATTTCACCAATGGTTTATTTATTTAAATGAGAAAAGTTTACCTGACCAGAATTATAGTCAAAGTTACAGAGTTACACGTAAGAAAGAGCCAGTAGATGGTCCAATACGAATTTCCACCTATTAAAATAAGAAAATACCGAAATTCTACATATTTACATGTAATAGTTCTAAAACCTTTTATTAGTAAATTACATCCTTCACGGTCAAGCAAAAAATACAGTGATACAAAATACATGCTCAATATATGTAGAAAATATGGACACTCATAGGGATAGAGATGTGGAGAATGCCCGAGTCATAAGCGAGGGTATTTTTGAGGTGTCGGTCTGTACTATCGCTAATGAAAGGTATATCTCTGATTATTCTTTTTATTTAAGACCATGTAACTTATCTTATTGAAATCAATGTCCTGTGTTTCAAATTATGTTCTCGTTACATTTCACTTAACTTCTTTGAATTAATAAAAATACAACTAAAAGCTATCAGTCTTGTGCATGATGTTGACTAACCCTTATATTCACTTTACTAGAATATCGCTTCGTTAGCGACAGATGGGATCGGATACGGAGCACTTGGATTTTTCGAGTTAGATAGGGGGTCTCAATTGGAGGGGGGGGGGGGCTTTTCTGAAATCCCGGCAATATTTTTTTCAACTTTTTCCCGTTTCACGAGCGGGAAAATATTTTACAAACTTAAGACTCTTAAACAATCTCCCTTTTCCCGGTTCACTGGGATTTTTTCAGCGTGTGCCGCTTCACGCCCAACACCCTTTCCCCGTTTTCACGGGCATTTTGTTTTGTGACGATCCCGTTTCCCGTTCACTTAAAAAGGCCAATCCCGCTTCCCGCTTAAACCCCATCGAGACCCACTAGATACTGACTGATACATACCACAGAATTATGAATTGATATGGAGTTAATGAATACGGCATGACCAATTTTACATCAACCGGGAAAGATGTTTATAAAAAAGGTATGTGTTTCGTCAATGAAATGCAATATTGTGGGTTTTCTAGTTATTACCTATATTATAGATTTACACCTGAAAATCAATGAGACACATTGGTCGGTTATCTCCCTGTACCAAGTTAGTTATATGGTTAAAGTGGAGATAATTTTAATTTACATTTGATATGCTTATTGGAATTATCTCAACATTGAACCATACAAAACTAGATAACCGACTGATCTTTCTCATTACAATTAGATTGGTTTACAGTTGTTAAGTGTTTCCCTTGATGAACGACTTGAGTTTGTACCTATAATTGTTCTTTCGCCTACATTAAATATATACAGAGAAGATCATCAAACACGCAAAAAATAGTAAAAGGGGGTCACAAAACCGGTGGCCCTTTCCTGAAATCCTGCCAATGTTTTTCAACTTTCTCCTTTAAAGGGATTCTTAAACAACACCTCTTTTCCCGGTTCACGGGGATTTCTTTCAGTGTTCCCCGTTTTACGTCAGGCACTCTTTTCCGTTTTCACTGGATTTTTTTTTGTAACGATCTCCGTTCTCTTAAAAAAGACCAATCCTGCTTCCAACTTAAACCCCATTGAGACCATCGTCAAAGGTTCAAAAGGCGAGTTTCACAATGTTATATTTTATCAATCGAGCAGAAAATTATTTCATTATGTTTTTATACCTTTACAGAAAATTAGAAAAAAGAAGGGAAACGGGGAATGTGTCAACGAGACAACGACCCAAAGGGGAGTACTAACAACTCAAAGCCACCATAAGATCTTCAATGAACGGTGAGAAAACCCCACACCCAACGGCAGGTCGGAGTCGGCCCCTGAACAAAGAGCAATCATGTCCAGCGAAATAAACATCATCCTAGACTCCTATAGACATAAAGTAAACTAACTAGAAAAGGGACAAGACACACAAAGGCTTAATAAATTTCTTATTTAGGACAGGCGCAAATTGTTTAGTTTTACTTACAATTCTATATGTAATTTAAACATAGTAAGATTTTGTAAATCTTGTATTTTATTTACATTTTTATAATGGTTATTAAATAATTTGAAGTAAACAGAGCAACTGTAAAGCAAGGAATTTTTTTTTCAAAACCTAATATTTCTCGAGGACAGCGGACATTTAATTTAATTTGCTATATACACTATCGGCCAAGTGCGAATCGACAAGATCATTATGATAGTCAGCACAATATATGCTAATTGTTGAAAAGGCATTATTTCTGTCGTAAACATTATTGATTTTATAGCAGTAATAATTCTTTTATCGAAATCGCATCTATTGTTTAGACTTTGATAATTATCCCATCGATTCGCACTTGGTCCATAGTGATATATGTATGTTTGTTTAAAAATGTATATTGTCATTTTATTTGTTATAGACCTTTGGCCCTTAATTGGGCGTAAATTGTGCATTTTCTTTATTAATAGAGATTATTAAAGTATTAAATATTACAGTGTATATTGTGTTCCATAAATCTCCGTCTTGAAAGTATTCTAAAAACATTTTTATTTTTGTCCCCCCCCGAAAAGTATGGGCAAACTGACATTGTACTGCCAGTCTGTAAGTGAGCTCCGAAGGTAGCATATATCATTCTGAATGCCAACAGTGATGAAAATCGTTCTTTTGAACCTGTTAACATCGGAAATTCCAGCCGTAAACCGTGCTGGATTTTCCGATGTTAAAAGGTTTCAAAAGATGGTTTTCATCACTGTTGCCATTCAGAATGATATATTCTACCATTGTAAGAATGCATAAATATCCGAAAGTTTTTCTACAACGTTTGAACTTTGTCAGATACTTTTCAAACGGGAACGTGCAAGTGCCAAGGAGCATTTAGGAGCAATTAGGTTAAAGGTCAAGTCACAGAGGTAAAAACTTGTTCTCAATTAAAGAAAAGGAGCTGCGCGGAGTTATCAGTGGAGTGTTTCACAAATCAATCTTTTTTTTTCAATTTCTGAATTTTGTAGTTACCCCTTTATTTTAGAACTGACAGGTACACAAGTCAATTTATTTCCGCCGAGAATATGAATTTCACCTTCTAAAGATAAAAGGATATTAAAGTCTATCAAGTTCGATTGTCACATGTCAAAGAAGTGTTAAGTATCCCTGAAAATTATGAATGGAATTTAAAATTAAAATAACTTTCTTAGATGAAGAACCCTTACAGATATTAAAGTTTATAAATTTATTAATTTTAAGCCTTTCTAAAACAAATAAGATAATATTAAATTACTAGGTTAATGTAGAACTAATCATGAAACCCGAGAAATCGGAAAATTAAAGTAAATAAAATTAAAAGGAGCCTCGTATTTCTCAGCAAATAATGCTTTTGATATTTTGAGTGTATAAAATGTATCATTTGTGTATGTAAGTTCGATGCCAGGCCTTGAAGTGATTGTTTAAGCTTTGGCTTTTTATGGATACAACATAGTTCGGCAAATAGGGAAATAATTGAATTATTCTCTTACATAATATGGTGAGTTTCTTTATTTCATTTATATGATGTGGAGGTGATTTGTGAGGCGGAAACTATACCATATAAATTTTTTAATTTAAATTTCTAGTCACTGGTCAACTCCAAAAATCAATCAAATCAAAATCTGAAATAAAAGGTGAACATCTACATTTTAATTTAACATGCCACAAAGATTATGCTAAAGTTTGATGGCGCTTAAGTTTCATGAAAGTTCATTCATTGGTTCAGCAGGGAGGAAGTAGCGGATAAGAGATGGTTACCTTTAGGTATATAACCCACGAACGGACAACCCCTCACTGTATACCTCCAATTTTCAAGCAGGGATGTAATAAGAACAGAAAAATAATTGGACAGAAAAGGTTTTAATTGAAGAGATAAAGAAGGAAAAATAAGTCCTCATAATTGTCAGTAAACGGAATTCAGATAAAATGTAAAAGCTTTGGGACGTCTAATGATCTCTCCTTCTGTTTCGAAAACGTTTTACTATTGCTAATCACGTTTTGAATTTGCTTGCATTCACTGTTTTTTTGTTTTTTTTTTCTTTCACGAAAAAAGTTGCAGTCTTAAATAAAGTAAACTACGCAATAGTATTACCTAATTCTATCTAAAATAATAATGGAGCACAATTAATTAATGAGAACGGATACCAGTATGTTACTTTTGAATAAAATACGAAATCTATTTTGAAAATTAGAACGTCACAGATTTCATTTTTTTTTCCGGACAGTCCGACTGTAGAAAGAACTAAGATGTAGTATGCTCCTATCATATTTTTGCACATCACGTTTATAAATTCAAATTCAAATTCTTTATTGTCATGAAACATGTACTGTTTGTGACAAACAATAAACATTAAGTATAATAAACATTTAAACAAATCAACAAGTTATTCAACTTAAGTCCCCTGACCTCAGTTTCATAGACTGCTTTAAAAAGAAACCTATATTTTTTACTTGGGAGGAAGCTGGGTTTAATAAGTTTTCGATTTTTTGTTCGTCTGTCAAGTTAAAGAAATTTGGATCATTGTCTTTAATATTTTTATACAACATTTGTCTTAAAGTATTATTTCTATTACAAAACAAAAGAAAATGTTTTTCATCTTCAATTGCGTTGCATGTTTTGCACAGACGCTGTTTATAAAAGCCCGCGTAAGTTCTAGAATGAGGGTGATACTTGAGAAGTAAAAATTTAATCTCTTGAGAATTCTGTAATTCTGTAATTTTGTTATTACCCCCATTCATTCCCTGTATACAGGGCAGGGCATGCTTACCCCTCCGAAGCACCTGTTGTCACTCTGATTTTTTCCAGAGTCCACGCTGTTAGTGCTTTATTTTTTTTGTGTTTTATATGCAGTGTTTGTGTGTTTTGTTGTCATGTGGTGTCTTTGATCTTCTGCCTTATGGTGTTCTTGGTTTTGCCTTGTCTCTGGACTTTGATATATGTAATATTGTGGGCTGTTCCTTCGGCATTCTACTGCCGTAGTTTTGAAAGAATAGTTGATTTTAAACTTTCATCCATCTAAATCTGCTTCTTCTGTGTTGTCCGGCACTTCAATAGGTTTTCAGGGGCTTGGCTACAGTGCTGCCGTGCGCGTCCCCAGGTGATGGATAGGGGAATGCCCTGTTCATAATATGGAAAGACTGACCGCGAACCATTGTAGCCAAACTGTGTGGAGAAATGCCACGCTCCATGCAGTTTAAAGACCCCATCAATATTCATCTAAAGAGAGCAAACGTATTGGATGTCGTATAGAAGGCTGAATTTCCTGCCCCTACCCATTTCTCCCCTTTTCCAGCGGCAATCAAAAGTCGTTTGCATCGGTTGTCCCTTCCACCTTTATTTCTTTCTTCTTTTAATTATAATTTTTTTGAATTGATTAACTTGTTCTCGTCCTGATATAGCTGAAATATTGCTTATTGGACCTAACTTATCAATCAATCAATCTGTATATCCTGTAGCCAAGTCCTGTCCTTGATAAGCAGGATTTTTCTATGTATCTTGTGCGTTTTTGTCACACGTTCATTCACTCCATATCCTTTCATTTTTCATATTCTAAATCAATTCTCATTCACAAAGAGTAAAAACAACTACGCTTATAACAAAATTTAGAGTTAGTGACCATGAGTTGTTAATAGAAACAGGTAGATACTATAGAATAGGATAGAATAGAATAGAATATGCTTTATTACTGTAACCAATCAAGGGTCCATTGAGGACTTGATGACAAAACATAACATAACAAAAATAATTATTACAGAGACTAATTCACATATATAAATATATATATTTTACACTATCAAAATAAAGTGTATTCATAATATTAATTTCAATTCAATTCAATTCAATATTTTATTGCCATTATACATATATATGTATGCGACACAATAAAATTAAAACAATAAAATACATAATTAAACAATAAATCAAGTAAACAATTTAAGAGTCCCCTGTCCTCAGTTCGGTTGACTGTTTCAAAAAGGAACCTAGTTTGTTCACCTGATTAGGAGTGCTTGGATTGAGGATATAATTAACTTTATCTATATCAGATAACATATAAAAATTTTCATTTTCATTATTTAAAAAATCAAAATAGTGTTTTCTTGAGGCAACATTTACTTCGCAATATAATAATAAATGGGTCTCATCATTAATAAAATAAAGTGATCAGAGGGCACCAGCACTGTGGACATTTGAAATATAGAGTACAAATTTTGCTGTAGATTAGACAAGATGACTCAGGTAGAGAAGGCACCAAGGGACGATGCTCCAGGATAATTCTGTGCAAAATTATAATTTACAGCAGAACTTCCCCCTCGTGCCTTATCCAGATGAGCCAGCTTTTATATGCTATTTACTAAATATTACTACTATAAGATACCCAGAGAAGAAAGACTATGTAAAACATGTAAAGTCTTGGACAATGAGGAACATTTCTTCTTTAATTGCGCAATAAATCAATCTTGTAGAAAGCAACTTTTAGAATATTATATGAAAACTCAGCTAAATTTTAATTCCCCGAATCAGTTAAAAAAGTTGACTATTATACTTAATCCATCAACCTCTGAACAAATTAAAACTTTTTTTACAACGGTCATTAGAACTGAGGAGAGGAGACAAATAACTGTTTTGATATTGTAAACATTTATATAATTCTTTTATGTTGTCTTATGTTCAATGTGCTGTACTACAACCCAAATGGTTCATGAGTATTTGAATAAAGTTTAATTTCTAAAGGAACTCTTCCTTTATATTTACTTTTACGTATATAATATATACATTTCTTTGTACTAGTCAGAATTTTATCAAAGAAAAACAAACAGGAAGTTTTTTGTTATCAAACAATCAGCACTGACTTTTTTTTCTAGCGGCTTTGCTATTGAATGCAAAAAACAGATGTTAAGAGATTTGAACATACATTCATTACCTACACAATGTATCTTGTATACAATATTTTACGAAAGGATATGGACTAAATGAACATGAGACCATAACACATATGTTTACTCCATCTGCAATAATTTGAATGAGCTGTATGACCATTTCGGGAATTAATTCATCATCAGCAGCACTAGAACCCAAACAAAGGAAATCCATAAATTCAAAAAATGTTTAAAATGCATAAAACCGAACGAAATTCGAATAATAACAAAACTTAATTTATATAAGGAAGATTGAAACCTATACATGTATTTTCCCTTTACATACTAGACATGTAAGATAAACCAATGATTATAAAGCCCTTGACTTTTATTTTTATCTTTGAAGAGGATAAGAGCATTCGACAGGAAAAAAAAATAATGCTGCGTTCAGACGTACATATAATGCGCGTCGAATACGTATCGAAAACGCTTTCGATGCGCATTCGATATGTATTACGTGTGAACGCAACGTTACTGATATGTTTTGAGTAAGGCAATTACTGATACGTATTATTTAATACGCATCGAATGCGAATCAATTCGAATTACGCGTGAACGCAGCATTAAAAATAAATAGATCATCAACCCCTTCGTCACGTATGAGATGTACTTAAAATGTATATTAATCGATGAAGAACGTTTCATTTAAGTACCCCGCTGTTGGCGGACCCAGAAACTGCTTATATATGAACCCAACTTTTCTGCAAAACTTTTCGTGCAAAGTACATGTATATTAAGGGAGTTCGAGTCTCAGAAATTTTTTAATTAGAATTAAAATTCTGACCTTTTGTTTTGAAGAGCACTAGTAATGGAACAACTTGAGGAAAAAATTTTGAAAATCCATGTAGGACTTTTTGAGATATAAGACGTCAAAATTTAAGCGGGAAACAGATCTCTCTAGAGTTTTCTTTCAATTTGCATAAGATGTTTATAGGCCTTTAAATATATGAAATTATAATTGGAAGTTAATTAAATTTTATGCACAGTCTATTTTATGTATTTTAAAGTGACTTATGACCAAGAAGATGTGATCCATGTGCAAAAAATTTTAGCACTGTTTGAATTGATAAAACCCGAGGATATAGAATGCTTCTGAAATCTCAGGCTCGTACTCCCTTAAAAAATCAACAAGATTTGATAAAAAAAATAGACTACAACTTCTAATGAAACAATGAAAGGATATGGAGTAAATGTAAATGAGACAAAGTCTCTATAAAGGGTGCGTATAAATTCAGCGACAGTATCATTTCAGCGACTATCACTTCAGCGACATTTTTTTAGTTATTCCGTATATCATTTCAGCGACGTCTTTTCGTATTTGACGGAAAACAAATAACCTGGAAATGGAGACAGATAACTATGTAAAGAAAGCCTAAAGGATGGGTTCAAGAACAAACTTACATGGAGATCTGTGCATTAAAAACTCTTTCTTAATGTTGATCTGATGATTCTACATGTACACGAATAAGGATGAGTACTGAAAGATACAAATATGTAATATTTGATCGTCAAACCAACTGTCAATTTTAAAATGAAAAGTTACGTCTATCTGGGACTAATATAACAGTAAGGGACCGACCATTTAACCTGAAGGGGGGGGGGG
>MJUU01018870.1:46612-83140 GCA_002080025.1 Modiolus philippinarum
TTGAACACTTTTGAGCTGAGGGTAATTTATATTTGATCGATTTGTAGCGCTTTAAGTAAATGTTTTTGTCAGTTAAGGTGGATCGACACTAATACATGGCGCATTCGATATGCGCATTTGCGAAACACTAGTCAGACGCGGAATTGACTTGATTTTCAAGCCGGAATGTTCCTTATTTGGCCTTTTCATTGTGACGTAATAATAGAGCGTCATACACTTTCCCGCGAAAATCTCCCTTTTCCCCGATATATGAAATAGCTCTCTAAATCAAACGGTGACATATAGATTTTCTAAGCTCAACATATAGCTGAAGTGAAATATCAAAAATTAAAAAAAAATCTATCAGATATTTATCTCATATTAAAGCTAAATAATAAGCATATTCTCACAGTTCCCTATATATTCTTTGTAAATATTGCTGAAAAATACTGAATTTGGCCTGATTTTCTAGGCTTGATAACAAAAAAAAGATGATCGGTGACATATCATTTTTATTTTATTTAATGAACAAATGGACTAAGACCTACAAAAAATCTTAAAATAAAAAAAATTGTCTAACATTTTTATTAAGCTCGAACTACCTTAAAGTTAAGCTAAAGAATTTTCATAGTGGAAAAATTATAAATGCACTTCAATTTCATAAATAGTTTTTTTTTTTTCTTTTTTTTGTGCTTTATACTTATTTCAATAGGTTTAGAAATCCAGTATTCCTTCTTACTGGTATAGTTTGTTTTTTTGTGCTATATATTTATTTCAATAGGTTTAGAAATCCATTATTCCTTTTTATTGGTATCCGAGGCGATCGTTTCCGCCTTCAATTACACGAGAGTTCCTATCTCGAAAGTCCTGTATTACGTTTATTTCTCAAATCGAGATTAAATTTTTATATGTTTAAGTTCAAGTTGTACCTTATTTCAGAAATTATCGTATTAAACGTGAAAATAATATTAGAGGTTGTTTCTTTAATTCCTACTAATTTTTTTTTTAGTTTAGTGATTTCCGTCTTCATTCTCACAAAGCTCTTCTTTGGTGTCGTGCGATGTTATGAAGCATAAATTTTAAAAATTAAGACTGTCTTCATACCTTTCTAAGATTAACATGTCATGAAGCAAAATAACTTTTCATTCTGTCATTAATTTGTGACTCCAGAGCATTTGGCAGCAAGAGGGAATCAGATACTAATATTCCGGCTCCGATTGCCAAACGTTCTACATCGATTATTAGACCATAAATTGAGAAGATATTTTTAAACATTACAAGGGAATCGTCGAAGGGTATGATGACATTCTTACATTTTTTAATTTGTGTTTTAAAACATAGGAAGGCACCAAAAAAAAGAGCTTTGTTTACCATTTTCAAGGTTTCTCCAAATCATATCCGGACGTTCCTCTAAACTTTTTCTCGTCATAGCATTGGATTTAAATCGATTGGTTGCCGTGTCAGTGAAGTTGAACAAGACAATGAGGCAGTTCGATCAACAACTATTGTTTTGGTCCATACGAGGGAAATCCGGAACAGAATAAGGAGTGACCAATGAAATCCACCGAAAGATCAGTCTGTGACGTCACACTTTAACTATAGTTCGACAATTCGACAAGAGTCGAGTGGATTATTACTCTTGTTTGACAAGACATGCGCAGTTAACCACAACACTGCGTAACCTTCCGGTACTGTAGTGAGTTCAATCTTGCTATTGTTGAACAAAAGTTACTAGTATTATTGTTTTGGATCGAACTGCCTCATTATAAGTTGTCTGTTGTGTTTTTTTTTAGTGTTTCTTCGCCGAACGTTTCTTCCGATTGTGTGACTCCAACCATAGTGGAACAACAAGTATATATAACCTGATTTCAACACTGGTGAAGGTTACAAAGGGAACGCCACTACAAAGACTTAAATTCCTCTTTGATGTTTACGATATGAACGGTAAGTGCTAATTTCAAGACCTTAAATTTGAAAGATTTGTTATACCAATTGGTTGATATTTTTTTTTTAGTTTAATCGAGTAAAATGCATAAAAGTTTCCTTTGATAAATGATGACAAATGAAATTACATCAATTCAGAATTGTCTTCTATAATTTAAGGCGACCCCAAACGCCGCTCCAAAAGTCGGGGTGTATAGTTAAAGGGTTTCATTCCGTCCTTTTATCCGTCCGTCCGTCTGTGTGACCTTCCGTCCTTCCGTTACACCCGAGGATACCCATCTCTTATTACTACTCCTCGTGAAACAGTGAATGAATTTTCATGAAACTTACGCATAATACATAAATACAAAGAAGATGTACTCCCCCAATTTCAGAATTTGATTTGAATATTTTTTTTAGGGGTTTACAAGACTTGGACTGAACCAATATAGTACAAGTGGGTATTCACCTCTTATTCACTACCCCCCCCCCCCCCCCCCCCCCCCCCNCCCCTGAACCAATGAATAAATTTTCATCAAATTTTGACAAATATTTATGGCATAATGTAGATGTGCAGCTTCTATTTCAAAATTTGATTCTTTTGATTTTTAATTTCTGGAACCGAATTGGGAGTGGGGTTATATATTAGTGAGCTTTGCTTACAGAATTCAAGTATTTTTACATAAAATACTTCCATTCTTCGTAGGATTTTTTTCATGTTTTATAATCAAGAGACACCCAGTTTACTCTCCGCACTTTGCATATCGCTTGTAATGGTAACATGAAAATCATTTTTTTGTGGATAGGGGCTGGAGACTGATACAGTATAACCTCGTATCGGACCAGGCAAAATGCTGGCGCTATGTGAGAGCACTTGGAAATATATCGAGGGAATAAATAAGATAAACTCTATATAAATTTCGAAAAAGTGGACTTAAATAAATGTTGACGATAAGCGAGGGACCGCCATTAAAAAGGGGTGGTAAAACCAGGGAGTACTGTATGTTGTTACATTTTATTTCAACTCCTTTCATTGTACGCGAAAGAACATCGGAGCTTTTAACTTCCATAGAAAGGAAATTAATGGAGCGCATCGGCTTAAATATGCATGCTCATTGCGAACATCTTATATTCCGATTTACATATGTAAGCCTGCTTTTGATTGGATGACGTTCCTTGAATGTCAACATATATTCGGAAAACTGCCAGGTAATATAAGTTGTCATGGAAATTGACAACGACATATATACATGAAAACAACATGGTGAAATTGATAAGAGTAACATTTTTCGCAGATTTCATTTCACCAGGGCTGTTCATCGAAAAATAAAGGTAATTCAGGTTACAGACGGGGTATGTAGCGTGACATACCCTGGATGTTTATTATATTTCCTTCGGCTTCGCCTCAGGAAATATAACTAAACATCCAGGGTATGTCACGCTATATACCCCGTCTGAAACCTGAATAACATATAATATTACATGATCGACAAAAATGTTTAAAGGTCCCGTACTGTATGCACACTTGTATTTTCGTTAAATATTGTATGCCTAAATTATATCGTGACTGGATTACATGTAATTAATACATTTTTAAAACCTTCAACACGCGTTCTTTGTCAAAACAAATATTAGGTTTATATATACAGTTCTAATTTCTCACATCGAGTTCAGAAAAAAAATGAAAAGTGAACCTTGCCAAGCTTTGAAGTATTCAGAAAATAATTAATTCACCAGACCATAGAAATTTCGTAATCAACGAGTTGCAGTAGTAAAATCCTCTTCTATAATACGCCAATTCTACACGCGGATGAGTGCATTCCGAAAAGATTTTGCGGGAAAGTTTACGAGAGTTGTTTTCTTTCAATCCTGAGAGAAACAAAAGTTCACAACAGGAGTTAAGACTGTATGTTAGTAAATATGAAAACTGAATATAACTTGGAGAAACTATAATCATGGAACAAAGACAGAAATGTCACGCTATACCACCCGTCTGTGAACTAAATTGCATCTACATATCGGTGAACACCCCCCACCCATAAAAGGATATGGAGTAAATGCACATGAGACAAAGTCTCTACAAATACATGGTAAAAAAACAAGCAAAGGAACAACGCTTTTATTGTTGTTCTTCATCTTGAAGTCACCATGAGGCCTTCAACAATGAGCTTTGGCTAAGGAGTCTCTCCCTCTTGCATAGCTCAGTCCTTCCTTCGCTGAATTTTGACTTTTCCATTTAGATCCTTTTGGTTATTTATTCTCTTATCAGTTTTTACACGTTTTTCGTTTTATGACCTTTCAAATGTTTTGATTTGATCTGCACTGAAGAGATATAAGTTGTCAAAATGAGCATATGCAGAAACTAAATTTTCAGTGACTTTAGTATTTTGTTATCTATTCTATTCCAACGTTTTTATTTCATGTAACAACGTTGTCTTTACCCTGGCAGTTTTCCGGATATATATGAAAAGAGAATGGAAATAGGGTAAATGTCAAGGAGACAACATCCGTATTTCCAAGTTAAAAAAAAAACGCAAAACAAAGCATCTTTGGGTCACCGTATGTTGACACTCAAGGTGTGACATCCAATCAAAGCAGATTTACATCTGTAAACCGGAAGATACAGCAATGTCTCAGCTGTATCACGGTAGTCATTTTACTGGGGCACCTAATGGGGCCTGCCGAACTTGTTCAGATAACTTTAAAACTTTTTATGTCTGTCAATGATGCATAACCCAAAGAATCAACAAAGCTAAAAATATGAAACATTTTAGTTAATGTCACATCGCCCATAGAGATATAATCCTGAAGTAATTAAATGTTCCAAAATTGACATTTTCATAAGAAAAGCAACAAAATTTAATTACAATAGAAAAAAGAAGGGAAACGGGGAATGTGTCAAAGAGGCAACGACCCAAAGGGGAGTAATAACAACTCAAAGCCACCATATGATCTTCAATGAACGGTGAGAAAACCCCACACCCAACGGCAGGTCGGAGTCGGCCCATGAATAAAGAGTAATCAAATTCAGCGAAATAAACATCATCCTAGACTCCTATAGACATAAAGTAAACTAAACTAGAAAAAGTCATCTTTTCAATAACCACATCGGCTATTTGAGGTACAAGCGACATAACATATGGCGGGAACTAAACTCCTCTTGTTTATTCATTACTTAAAAACTGGTATTGCTTCTGTTGAAAATAATCAAAACTTTATTACGACTCGTTTTTCAAAATTATGAAAAGAAAAAAAGGAGAAAGGCAAAATAATTCCAGTGAATATGAATGGATAAAAGCAAAGGACCTTTGATTGAGCTTCAAAACGATACATCTTCATTTTAGGTAATGTAGTTTAACAAATGCTCTCTCTTGTATTCATTCAAATCTATTTTGTCTAGGTGATGGCTATTTGGACATAGATGAATTAATTGTTGTCTTGCGATCCTGTATGGTTGAAAGCTCTGTTAAATTGAGCGAAGATGACCTAGAGAATTTGACCGCCGTTTTGTTCGAGTCTGCTGACACGGATAACACTGGGAAAATCACATTTGAAGATTTTAAACGTGAACTTGAAAAACATCCGGGTGTTATAGAAAATTTAACAATCAGGTAATGAAAAATGTCAATATATTTATCTACATGATAAATGTATCAATTTTCCATCAAAACATCACTCAAAATGTAAGATATTTTTCCGGCAGGCAAGGATTCAAAACATTTATCAGATTTGAACTTCAGTTATCTTATTTATTCAAATTTTTTGGGGGAAATGCATCCTTTAAAGAACAAAGATTGTTGAAAAGGCTTATTGATCGATGCTTAATAAGTACCCAGTAAATAAATTTTCAAATGAATATCCTCGGGCGAATAACAAAGCAACAACCTATGATCAGTTATGCAGAATACTTGACAATATAAGGGTCAAATACAGATAGAGAACGTAAATGAGGAGGGCAAAACAAACACAACATAATACAAACGCCACAAAAATATTTCTCTACCATTTCGAACATAAACATGGTACACAGTGGATGGCAAAGCATTGCACTTATACGTAATTAATTTCTGAAACGTCAAGATGTTGTTCTGAATTATGTTACATAAGAATTTATGTTTATTTATTCAATTAGAATATGATTAGGAAGCTGGATATTTTTTTTATATAAAAGAGAAAATATCCCATATACCCGGTTATAGGCTTGATTACAGATTTGGAACACCGGCGGATTCAGCCTCGGAATAGTGAAGGACGAATGGGTTTCCAAAAAAGTGTGGTTCCTGTCGATTTTTATTTTCACATTTTTTTTTATCGATTTTTGCCTTAATTCTGCACGAAATTTAACATTCCAAAATATTCCAAAAAAGAGACTTGGGTTCCAAGCCTCTCCCACATTTGGAATAAATATTACATTTGTAATAAAAGAGATATTTCTGAAAGAACTGCTTGTTTTAATTGCAATTTCCAAAATAGGTAATGTAAAATTCTGAAAAAAACTGAAGACAAACAGTGAAGACCATCTCCTACTCCAAACAAAGTATATAAATTTTCATCCCTGCAGATAGTCAGAAGAGTCGCAATGTATAAATATAGATTACACCACAAGACCCCGTTCATTACCATATTTTATCCACTAGAGATAGTTAAATTTTAAAATTTTAATTGCGACGCTTGCCGAGCATTCTAAATTTTTTTAATTTGATTATCGAGAGTGGATAAAATATGGTAATAATGGGGATAAAGTGGTGTAATCTTTTTCTCTAATAATCAATGATAAACAACGAGAATTGTATTCCGAATAGATTTGGAGGGAAAAAGCACGGGGCTTTATTCAACATACGTTGAATAAAGAAAATTTATCTAACGGGTCAAAACCGGTTTAAACTTGACATATCATTAGAGAAATGATTATTCATACTTTATACAGTTTCTTTTGCATCCATTAGGATGATATCTAACCTGCTATATCCTTTTTGGCTCACCTGGCTATAGCCAGGGTGGGCTTTTGCCATCACTTTTCGTCCGTCGTCCGTCCGGCGTAAACTTTCCATTCAAAGATCTTCTCTGAAACTACTTGGCCAATTAAAACCAAACTTGGCCACAATAGTCCTTAGATGGTCCCCTTCAACAAAGTTGTTTTTCAGATCCACACTATATCCAAGATGGCCGCCAGCGGGGATCATAGTTTTAACATTGGACCCTATGCCTATGGGAAAATAATTTCAAAGATCTTCTCCTCTAAAACTACTTGGCCACAATGGTCCTTAGATGGTCCCCTTCAAAAAAATTGTTTCTCAGATCCGCACCATCAGGATCACCAGGATCTCATTTTTTCATTATTTTAAGGAGGTTGACCTACATTAAGGGGGATAATTCTTAAAAATCACTTCTATAGGAAAAATGAAAGGATATGGAGTGAATGTACATGTGACAAAAATGCACACGATACATAGAAAAATCCAGTTTATCAAGGACAGGGCTTTTATTCCTGTCTACATCTTGATGTCGCCTGAAGGTCTTCAACTAGAGGTGAATGATATTCAGCCCTCAAGCGAGATCTATGTTTGTTTTAATTATTTTCATAAATATATTTTAAGCTTCTAAGTAACATACTTAGATGATTTTTAATTCTTCTTCACACCAATGCTTTAAAGGCATCAATAAAACTGCCTGTTTCAAACGTCTTACTGATTTTAAGAGTTATCTCCCTTAACCTAGGTCTAATTAATCATTTGCTCGATTGCCTGATTATTATGGTATTTACATGTACTGGGCGATTATAAAATTTCCAGACGTATTTTCAATAATTATTTGAATATCAGTTTAAAAAAGGGCCAGTTTCGTTCGTCATATTTTCATTTGTTTTTTTTAGTTGTGCACAATGGCTGAAACCAGAGTCAGAAACCAGAAAAAAGAAACAAGTTTGCAAGTGTCCAAAACATTTTACCAAGAATTACTTAGTAAACAATTTACGGAAAGTGCTATTTTACGTGTGGTACTTGCTTGTGAACCTTATTTTGTCTGGATACGCCGCTTATCTATATCGGGAGTCAAATGGATTTATCATAGTAGCCCGGATGTGTGGACTTCCATTAAACTTTAACTGTATGATGATTCTAGTGTTAATGTTACGGAAATCTCTGACCTACCTACGATTAACTTTTTTGAACCAGTTTTTACCTCTTGATCATAATATTCTGTTCCATAAAAGGGTCGGGATTGTAATAGGTGTGATGTCTGCCATACATACCGGTGCTCATATAGGAAATGCAGGTACGTATGTACAGTTGTAACTGTTGCTAACAATTATGTAAAAATCACCTACTAAGCCTTTATGATTTATTATTAAAACAATTAAAGCTTCTTTTGGGTACCCAACATCTGACCAATTCAAATTTAAGTTTTAATTCAGGTTGATTTATTATAAAATTTAGAGCTTCTCGGTGTTCACGAATTTTTTGCTTTTGTTTATTTTCTCTAAATCGATATTTTTTTCAAATGAAATGTAGTATTGAAATGTTTCAAAATTTGCTATTCTTTTTTTTCTCAATTAATTATTAAACATAAAAAGTCTAATAAAAAATTCAGAAAATATAATGAAAAAAAATCTACTAAACGATTATATTGCTGGTCATTTGTCCCTATCACTTCTATCGTAGCAAAGCATAATGAAATATATACAGTCATATACTAAGGACTATCTCCCTCATGCAAAGCTCTGTCCTTAGCTGATTTTGGCTTTACATTTAGATCACATTGGTTATTTGTTTGAGTTGATGGTCTTCCAAACGTTTAGATTTTATCTGCACTTAAGTTGTCGAAATGCGCATTTGCAGAAAATGAATTTACAGTAAGTTCGGTATTTAGTTATTTGTTACCACTGGGTCGATGCCACTGCTGGTGGACTGTCAGTCCCCAAGGGTATTCACCAGCCCAGTAGTCAGTACTTCGGTGCTGACCCGAAAGCCGATTCTTTTTTGGAACCTTACAATATCTAAAGTTTTGTTAATTTTGTTGAAAACTAAGGACTATCTCCCTCATGCAAAGCTCTGTCCTTAGCTGATTTTGGCTTTATATTTAGATCACATTGGTTATTTGTTCTCTATCAGTTTTTAAACATCTTTGAGTTTATGGTCTTCCAAACGTTTAGATTTTATCTGCACTGAAGAGACATAAGTTGTCGAAATGTGCATATGCAGAAAATAAATTTACAGTAAGTTCGGTATTTAGTTATTTGTCACCACTGGGTCGATGCCACTGCTGGTGGACTGTCAGTCCCCGAGGGTATTCACCAGTCCAGTAATCAGTACTTCGGTGCTGACCCGAAAGCCGAATACTTTTTGGAACCTTACAATATCTAAATTTTTGTTAATTTTGTTGAAAAATAAGGACTATCTCCCTCATGCAAAGCTCTGTCCTTAGCTGATTTTGGCTTTACATTTAGATCACATTGGTTGTTTGTTCAATATCAGTTTTTAAACATCTTTGAGTTTCTGGTCTTCCAAACGTTTAGATTTTATCTGCACTGAAGAGACATAAGTTGTCGAAATGCGCATATGCAGAAAATAAATTAACAGTAAGTTCGGTATTTAGTTATACATCATATGAATCATCAATGTCTGCTGTACAGATCTTTGTTTTTTTGTATTCTAATTGACATGTTTGTTCGTATGTTTATTATACTATAGGGAAACGGGAGAGATTAAGAGGAGGTTTGGGTACCCTTAAACCGGTTTAACCCTCCCGTTGCTGGCTTTTGCTAGTACCGGTACCAAATCTGGCTGTCCCGAGTACCTATCGTTGTTTACGTTTGTCTTTTGTCTTACTTGTGTTTTTCCTGAGTAGTTCCTCAGCAGATTATGGCATGTAATTATAATTTTCAGCCACTGTAGATGTTTCCTGTTGTCCCTTTTAATTCATGTTTCTTATTGCACGTTTTGATATCCGTGACATGATTTTGCCAAAGAAACTAAATATCAAAATACCGATGTTACTGTGAATTAAGTTTTTTTTTTCATATGGCCATTTCGAGAACTTATGTCAAATCAAGATCAAAGATCAAAATAAAAAGAAATATGGAAATCCATAAATCGAACTATGTGTAAAAACTGAAAGAGAAAAAAAAATACCAATAGTCGAAATAGAAAAGCAAAACAAGCCAAGGACAAAACTATGCACCAGGGAGATACTCCTTGGTTTAAACAATTTTTGTAGTTTCCAAGTAAAAAAGTTTTTTTGGCAAGCATGAACATACTGGCTAATGGGTTAATAACTAACCTCGGATACTGTCAGTCCACAAACAGAAACACCAAAGCAGTGATAAAATACCAATGTTACTCTGAATTTAGTTTCTGTATTGATTATTTCATATCTTTAGACACAAACAAAAAAAAAGTAAAGAGAATTAAAAAAAATAATAATAATAAATAAACAAGGACAAAAACAAGATGTGTTTGTGAAACACTACATATGACCCCAGATTCCGATTTTTACCCCTTTTTGACCCCTATGACTTTGACCTTTGACCTAATTTTTCTTTGCATATTCATGTTCCTCTTGACTAGACCTATACACTTGCCAAGTATCAAAAGTCTACCTTATATAGTTCAAAAGTTATAGCCAAGGTTAAAATTTCGGACGCACAGACAAACAGACAGACAGACAGACAGGACAAAAACAATATGCCCCCGATCCTCGATCTGGGGGCATAAAAATGAGACAGATTTATTCGATATGGAGAACAACAATAAAAGCGTTGTTCCATTGCTTTTTACCATTTATTTGTGTTGACTTTGTCTCATGTGCATTTACTCCATATCCCTTCATTGCTTACGTAATCTTTCAGTGTTATTGAGTAGAGAAGGGGCACTGGAAGTATGGGAAATTTTACTGACAGAGAAAGCAGGATTTGGTACTATTGCCGGATCAGCCATGATTACGGGATGGATGTTAGATATAATACTGATAATAATGGTTGTATGTTCCATGCCATTTGTCAGACGATCTGGTCATTTTGAGGCAAGTTCCTATTTCATTCCATTATCAGCTACATAATCTATTCCGATCTTGTCTTTGCTTACATTGTAAATATAACGGATTTCATTCCAGTTTTAAAAATAAACGATTCTTTCTTATTTTCAAGACAAGCTAGTCAAAACGTATTTTAGAATGTCACCAATAATATCAAATGCATTGTAGAGTTGTCATAGCTTGTATAGTAATTCATTTAATTATTGTGAATGAAAAGCTATGAAAAGACAAAATTAATTTACGAAATATAGACAATGCTTATCCTCGGCATTTAACTCGTGATTTTAATTTGCTGCCCTTTTTAAGACACCCTGTACACAATTTAGGTATTTTATTGGAAGAAATTTTGGTCACATTTTATCAAACGCATATTTTTTAGGTATTTTTTTGGTCGCATACTTCTGTTTTGAGGCGTTTTATTGGACGCATAAAAATGTTTTTTTAGGTATTTTATCGGGCGCATATATTTGATTAGGCATTTTATTGGATATATATGTTTATTTAAGGTATTTTATTATTCGCATATTTTCGTTTTAGGTATTTTATTGGACACATTTTTCGTTTTAGGTATTTTATTGGACACATATTTTATACATTGCATTTTGGATTTTACTCATATTCCATGGACCAAATTTTTGGAAATGGTTTATTGCTCCTGGAATAATATTCCTCGGAGAAAAAATCTCCAGAACGAAATGGATTAAACAAGCAAGATATGGAAAAACATACATCGAGGAAGTATCATTACTACCGTCTTCGGTGAGTATTGTGATTAAAATTTGGTTATGGAGATATAAAACTGATATTGAAAATAATAATGTGTTTCAAAAATTCAGACATTTAATAGAAAAGCGAAATTAAGTACACAAATGAATAAAAAAATCAATAGCTTCGTACGCATAGCTATGGGCTTTTCCAGAAAAAAGTGTACAGAGGGGCAGGAACGCAAGGTATTTATTTTTGTCTTGGTGGGGTGTTGACTTAATTATACATATATGCTAATAGCTGAAAAAAGAAATAAAGTTATGTTGGTGGTTGCCTAAATTTTCAGTTGCGTTCGTGTCTCCTATACATTTTCCCTGGAAAAGCTCAAAACAAAACCGAAGTAACTGTGAATTTAGTTTCTGCATATGTAATTTCGACAACTTATGTCTCTTCAGTGCAGATCAAATTAAAATATTTGGAAATTATTAGATTATTTCAACCAGGCCTATCTTCTATGTCAGTTTTACGGATCGATCAATGTTACACCTCGTTCATTTGCTTAAGAAAACCTTTGTAAGTTGTAATTTAAAATTCCGTCATGGGGAAAATCATAGAAATAGATAAAAAAAAATCAAATACTAGGTCATTGAAAACTTTCAAACAGTCTGTAAATAGTTTATTTTTAAAACATGATAATTACAATACATTTTAACATAACCAATAAAATCAAGAATCATGAAGCTATAGAGTCTACTTTCCTCAGTAATAAAGAATTTTTTATAAATGACGCAACAAAGAGCAAATAAATCGGAGATGACATAAGTTTTATGTATTTCTCTTGATCGCTTTATTTATTTTTTTTTTTTGCATTGAAAAGATTTCTTGCTGTATTCATATTAAGTTGTTTTCGTATGTTTTCATACCTTGGACGAAAGTATAGAAATCAAATTAATCAAAGTCTGTCCTTTGCTCTGCCTAAATGTGCGTTAGAACTATTTTTATGAAGGAGCAGTAGTCAGTTTGAAACCATTATTAAATTTTACAATTTGAGTACAATTTTCAAGAAGAAAAACAATCAGATTCGGTTGATTTTGTTAAAAGTCTGAAACCGACTGTATATACAATTCAAAATCAAAGATCAATGCTTATGGTTCTGTTTTGCAGATATTTATTTCATATTATAAGTTCAAAGTGGCTTAAGTGGCTTAAGAAATGTCAGAACAATTCTTTTAATGCTTATCTGAATTCGTTTTTGCTCGTAATCTTACCACAGAAAAGCGAGAAAGTGATTGAAAAGGAAATTGTGACAATTAACTTTTCGAAGTGCTTGACTTAATAGCTTAAAAGTAGAAACAATTGAAAACTACTTTTGTGATGAGACGGAAGTTTTTGTAAAATATAATCACCTTGACATTCATCTAAACTATAAATACCTTCTTTCATTGTTCATCAAAATGTTGTAGAGGGCCTAGGTATGTCACTTTTCTAGAAAACACAATTTTTAAACGCTTGGTAGAGTCATTTTAAGACAGCATTTGACTGAAAGGCAATTTGAGCGACAAGTGGATGGTACTTATCCCCCTGATCAACTGTGCGTTTGATGTAATAAAGTTTCAAATCAGTTATTTGAAGTTACGTATAAATAAAAGGGTATCTGCTACAGCGTAATTTTTTTATATTTCTGCAGTATTTCTGTGGATTTTTCATACTGTGAAGCATTTCAGACTAAAAAGCTTTTTGGCAATGTAGCTTTTCAAAATAGTCAGCAGTCAGTATAATAATAATATTAATGTTGTGTTTTACATTGACTATGGAAAATAGTAGCCAGGGTGATGGACAATAGTGCACTTCCCTTGGGGATATGCACTATTATCCATCACCCTGGCTACTCTTTTCGCATAGTCAATATAAAACACAACCTTATTGTATAATTCTTTATGCATATTTACAATTCTGTATTCATTTTTAACACCCCCTCACTTATGAAGGAGATTGAAATACTTGGAAATGAAACTGAAAGTATGAAGTATAAGGACTTTAAAGTACTTTCCGCACTTCAAGTACTTTTAAGTCCTTATACTTCATACAGATTTTTTTTTATATTTTTGCAATATTTTTGTCGATGTTTTCATACTGTGAAGCATTTCAAACAAAAAAGCTTTTTGGCAATGTAGCTTTTCAAATAGTCAGCAGTCAGTATAATAATATCAATGTTGTGTTTTACATCGACTTTGGAAAATAGTAGCCAGGGTGAATTGTATTTTCTTAGACATCCATAATAAGACGAGAATAGTTTAAGGAAGCGAAACAAATAAACAATAACGTTAAAGATGATAAAGTTACACCTTTAACAAGTTATCCTATCCCTAAAAGTGTAGAGAATGTCTCTTTTATGAAAATCTTGCAAAATTTAAAAATAAAAAAAAAAATCTTGAAAAATACTCCGTTGTTGTAAAAAATCTCTTTGATAAAAAAATGAAAGGATATGGAGTAAATGTACCTTGAATATTTTAAGACTAGATTTTAGTGTCTTAAAATAGTGTGCAGATTCAAAACTCATAGAATCATTTGTAGATCCAAAGACATGAATTCACATGTCAATATCTTCCAGAAAGAGTTTTAGGACAAAGGTGAAAACAAAACATAACCTGAAGGCGTGCTTTCTGATGGTTATCTGTATTGCCTATTTAAGGTTAAAGGTCCCCTTTTCAGTTTAATGTTAAACCTATGGAAATTTTATGTAAATCCCCAGCCTTAACGGCTTTTTGGTTCTTTACCAAACTTCATTTGCAGATAACTGTTTCATTTATGCATACAAAGCTACCAGTCGTTGCAAGTATCATCAATAAATGAAGGTGAAATTTATGATAAACAATTAAAAAAAATGGCAAATCATTCGAGCAGACCACATTTTTGTCCTAGAAAACATCCAACTACCACAATATTTTCAAGAATATTTCTGCAAAATCATTAAATTTGTTGATACTAGCATAAAATAATGGTAGCTTTGCATGGGTAATTATCTCAATAATTTGCAGACAAATTTTTGGACTAAACCAACAAGCCGTTAAGGCTGGGGATTTTACATAAAATTCCCATAGGTTTAACATTAAACTGAAAAGGGGACCTTTAACCTTAACTGTACTTTCCGATGGTTAGTATCATGAATATTGTAACATTCAGTCTATCTCAATTAATCACATTTTATTTGAATCATCAGTACAGTCATTTGAAAAGAAATTATATTTCATGTTTTAATTGTATATGTAGGTAACACATTTAGAGATTACAAGACCTCCAAACTTTGCATATCAACCCGGAGACTATCTGTTTATCCAGATTCCTGCAGTTTCTAAACATGAGTGGCATCCATTCACCATTAGTAGTGCACCTGAATTAAGTGGTATGTAATCAAACTAATTTCGGATGTATTGAATGTAGATAAAGAGTGTAATCAGCATACTGACTTAACATGAATATTTGCGACACACATTTTTTAAGTAATTTAATTTCATGCCCGATCGGCATCAACTATGGGTTCGATGGTTACCAGTTCGGTCGCTAGTCCTTGACCCAATGCATTGGTCACCTATGGAAAAGATAGTTTGACACTGAAGCTAAAACATAGTTGCATATAGGATCCTAACAAAGAGGGTGTGAGAAGAGAGGATAAAGTATATAAAACAGAATGCTTGATTGACTTGATAGGTTTGATCGACCTCAAATCTTTCAATTCTCTATACTGTAAACCGTGAAATTTCCGCGCTGTCTTTATTTCACGGTAAAATTGAAAGGATATTAGTTCGCGCAGTTTTGAATTCGCGCTGCCAAATTGTTAACCATTGACTTCAGTAATAGACAAGTATATTCGCGCCGTTTTATTTTTGCGCTTCCATCACAAACGCGAAAATCGCGAAAATAAAAATTTTCCCGGTTAATAGTATCCTAGTGTAACTCTTTTTTGTTTCTCTATCAAAACACTTAATTGACGTGCGTCTAAATGTTACTATAGATAAAACAAAGCAAACACTTGTACAGAATTATCTTCTTCTTTTCATTACTTAAGGAAGGATATGGTTACATGTGAGATCAGCAGGGAATTGGACAAAAAGTTTATACAAATATTTTGACCAATATGACCCGGGTGAACAGTTTGACATAGAGTCTACGGAACTGCTATCGTCTGCTAGCCGTCTCGATATCCGTATGAGGAGTACAGTCAGGAGGACTACAATCAGTAAGTGTTGAAACAAAAAGTGAAAAAATAGAATTTATCGCTTAATCATACCTTGTGTAAGTAAGCTGCATTATGATTGGTTAATAGCCGTGGTATTTTTGGCAAAAATCCCTATCACTGAGACCCTTGGCTTGGTATTTGTCCCCGAGTCATCTGTTAGTTTTGATGATAGAGACAGTGTAATTAAACACGATATATCATGAACGTTTTGGTATTTGCCAAAAATACAAGTCTTTCAGGATCGGGAAATTTTATCGCCCAGCGACTTGTATTATAGGCAAATATCCCTCCATATCATGATATATCTGTTCAAAACTCTTTAACAGATAGCTTTCTGCTAATTGAGTTAAAGTATTCATAAACAAAAATGGACATTTTAATATTTTAACTGCTAAAAGAGTCAATTTGAATGGAATCTCGTATTTTATTGCATTTATAACAAAATACCTGAGTCAATGTCAATTTAGTTTCAGCATATGGCCATTTCGACCGAACTCTAATGTAGTTTGTTATTATCCTGATATCTGATTGGTTAATACTATAATTTTCAAGGTATTGATTTCACGGTTGACATTCCTGAAATTCACACGATTCCTACGCGTTTCTTTTTAATAAAATGGAGGCAAAACACATCGCTTTAACTTCTGTTTTTGATTGTAAACGTTCGGCCCGTGGTGACACATGTTGAAAGCGAGCAAGAAAATCTCACACAACGACGAGAAAAATAACAATTGTCTTATTACATACATGAGATAGAGGTATTTAAAAAGCAGATTTCGATGAGCATCGTGCAGACGACAGCACACATGCTACAAACAATTGAAATATTATCTCTAATACAAAAGAAATTGCCATAAAAAAAGCTTACCAGAAAGTTTTGTTAGATCCTCAATCGTTTCCAAGATGCAAATCGGCTGTGTGGCATCCAATAAATGCTCAAAGTTGACCATATTAACCCACGAACATTTCCCGGACGTTTCCTAGCCTTGAAACTCCAGAATACGTTGTTCAAATAAAATGATAGTAATATGAAATTATCCTTTCAATAACACATTTTATTTTGCAATGCCTTCGAATGTCCAATGGAATGCAGAAAATTCCATTTCACAGGAATCGTTAATTGTGTTGCCATCTCCGAGACCGAATGCACAAGTGATGGATTATCACATTTTTGACAAGTAACCAACCGTCTGTTTAGTTGTTCCTACATATATTCAACAGAAAACAACTCATATGTCAATATTACGTTGCCATATTTCAAATCTCGTAGTCCTCAATAAATTACAAATATCCTTTCCTCTGACTGACAGTCAGAAACCTCGTTTGTCGGCGCCATATTGGCCTAGTAAAATGACATGAACTTTTGGTTTTGAAAAAAAATCGTTCATGCCAAATGATTTTTATTTGGATAAAATGAATTATTTTATAATACATAGTAAATCTCCGGTTTTATTTAAAATTCAGACAAAATAAATGAATTATTGTTTATCATAAAAGGACTGTATTCCAGGGGGAGTAATATTGCATTTCATCCTTCTGATGTTGATTTCAACAATAATTAATGTAATAAACATTGTAAATTTACGCAACTATAATAGAATTGAGATAACTGTATTGTTTTTGATGATTTGGAGGCATCAATTTGGGATTTGATGGTCGCATATATCCGTTTACTGGCTCTACTAACGCGTCGGAAGGAAACTCATTTTGCGACCATCAATCCCCAATTGATGCCTCCAAATCTTCAAATACAATACAGTTATCTCCTAAATATGTTTTAAAAAAACTGAAAGAAAGCAATTTACTAATAGCTTCTAAGGAATTTAATAGTTGTAGTGCTATTCAGATCCTACAGTACCAATATATATGTCAAATAACACCCCAACTTTCCTGTATCAACCGATCTTTGAACAATGTACCAAATCAAGCTCTGTCTTTGTCTGATTTTTGAAAGATCTGAATGACTTTGACATTTTCTTTTAGATTAAGAATAAGATAAAAAATCTGCAGTCCAACAATAATTAAATTATACTTCACTAGATTGTTGCTTACCGGAATAACGTAATATAATGTCATAACGACACAAACGTGCTTTTGGGAGCTTAATTTCAAATTCAAATATATAGTTAGAAAGAAGAAACAAATTGATAGTATTATCAAACTAATTTTAGATTCGATTTTATACTTTGAGTATGTGGATGCATGTATCATTACAATTAATGAAAAAAATAATATATTTTCAGAACAGGGAAACAAAAATTTAAGCCAAAAAAAGAGACCTCGTTCAAGAAATATATTGGAAGAAAAAACAGATCCGGTAAGGCCATGTTTTCGAAAATCCTAGATTTTAGTCCCATCCTGCTCTTACTCTTTGGGTCTCTGAAAAAAAACATTTATCGTTTTGCTAATTTTTTGTCCAATTTTTTTCAAAAGTAACTGCATTTTTCATTAAGTTCTTGAATTTTCATTAGTTAAGTTTTTGTCAAAAGTGGAATTTTGTAATTGTAAACAAACAAAATCAGCCTACTGATGGGGTAATTTTCAATTTTCATTTGTTAAAATGTGAGTGACATTAACCTTCATAAATTATTTATTATAAGGCAAATGGATTGTATGGAATCTTTTTTAAATACATATAGAAGTATATTTATAATATTAGCTTTTAGATTAGGGCTATTCCATTAAAATTGATGAAGGGTTTTTCAAAGTACCCCAACAACCAACAAACTTTTGTTAGAAAATTTTACATAAAACTAATGGGAACATGCTAAGAATGATCAAAGACCCATGTCCGATCATAAAACTTCCCTTCCTCCCTTCCTACCCCCCCCTCCCCCCATATCTATTTATCTATTTTAATGGAATAGCCCTCATTAAAATGAATGTTTAATTTTTTCCATTTTCAGAAAGAAGCGGCAAAACAAAAACGACTGGCTCTAAGAAATAAAATTGTCAAAGTACAGGTATGTCTTGAAATAGCACTGTGCCGCCAATAGGGCCTGTAAGTCTCGTACAATTTTGGAACTTCCGGGATCAAAAATTGTACCCGAGAGTTACATTTTAAACAAAGTTATATGACGTTTCAAACAAAAATTTGAACGTCATAATCCTCAGACGTTATGTTTTGGCGGGAAACGTTTACGAATTTCCTGTTTATCGTGGATTCTCGTGAGACACATGACGAGACCTACAGACCCTATCTTATGCTAAACCATGGTTTGTTTTAACTTAACCCACAAAATATTCAATTTTACTCAGATAGTCTTTAGGATATTTTGAACATCACTTTAAGCAACATAAATAAAGATTCTATTTCAATTAAACATATTCGGTTAGTCAAATCTGATCGCTAAACACACTATCTACACTCCTGAAAACAGTAGGTTTTATGTCTTGTCTGGTTTCTGTCCGATAAACAATACACGACCAAAAAAAAAACAAAACTGGACATAAAATACTTGATTTGTAGGCAGACAAAAGTTTCTTATTTAAGTAAGGGGGCAGACCTGGCTTAATAACCCATTGAACAAATAAATGCCGACATGCCTCTGACAAACTTTCTTCGAGTGTACTATAACATTTGTCATATGACAACTCTTCAGCACTACAAAACGGCTGGAAAATTGTCCACTTAATACTGATAAGTGCTGAAACAACAAAAGTAGAATACCGAAGGCTCAGTCATCTGGCTATTGATATTTTACGAAAGGATATGGAGTAAATGAACATGAGACCATAACACATATGTTAACTGTAACTGCAATAATTTTAATGAGCTGTATGGCCATTTCGGAAATTTATTCCTCATCAGCAGCACTAGAACCCAAACAAAGGAAATCCATAATTTCAAAAAATGTTTAAATGTATTAAACCAAACGAAATCCGAATAATTAGTAATATCAAATATAGCTAAGGACAAAACTACGATGGAGGGAGTTAAACCTTAGGTTTTAGAATTTACATAAATTTAGATAATAGTAATTGAACAAAGTGTACACATGAGATATTATCTCATGTACAAGTATCATCTAAGAAAAATAAAGAGCATACAGTCCAGAGACTTTAAAAAAAAAGAGATTAAAGAAAAGTAAAGACATGGGATAACAACAAAGCACTATATAAAACCCAAACATTCAGAACTAAGGTACTTTTAGTTGTAGCGTAACTGAGGTTAAAGGGTAGCCTAACTCGTTGAGTTATGAAAGATCTTCTTTGGCTCAATTGGTTAGAGCGCTGCCTTTGGATCTCGACGTCGTGGGTTCGATCCCCACCAGTGCCATGTGATTTGTCAATCATTGTTATTACACAACATTGGCGCTGCGAGCAGGGAGTTATATCAAGTGCCCTAGAAGGTAAAACACTACACATTGATAAATGTGCCAAACCAACTGCTGAATATGTTTTTTTTATGACAAGTTAACTCGAGATTCCCTTTTGTTATACCCCGCCACACTTAGCGGCGTGGTATTATGTGATACCCTCAGTTGTGTGTCCGTGTGTCAGGTCGACTTCGAATATGGGTTCAGAGGTCCAAGGGGTTCTGGAGTTATGCCCCTTGATACTTCGAAATTTTGTGAAACGTGGCGGGGTATCATGTAATCCACCCTTACTATTTTTTTTATTACATTCATTTGAAATCTAAATGACAGTCATATTTCAGTATCAGAGGGCATACGATTTTATTAAAAGGTAAAAATATTTGTTCGAAACAAATTTCTTATACTGTTACAAAAACGCTTCAATGATAAAAGTCAATAGAAATGTAAGCATCATTATATCATTTCATAGTATCTTGTGTTACCTTTCAAACTAATGACTTTAAGAAATACATTTTAATTTCTGAAAATTCTGTAGTGCTATGTTGATGGACCGTATGGCACAGCAACAAGAGAAATATTTACCACAGAACATGCAGTACTAATTGGTGCAGGAATTGGTGTTACACCAATGGCGTCCATATTACAGAGCATTATGTATAAATACAAAGATTCGAGGAGAAAATGTCCAAAGTGTACATTTGAATGGTTAGGCGATTTTACAACTGACGCCATGAAATTGAAGAAGGTAAACAAAAAGTTCATCATATGTTAACTGTTTTATTCATTTGCTTCCTTGTACAAAAAAGTAGTATATAAAGAATGCAAGGATAAGATGTCCATGCACAAGAGACAAAGCCTCTGCAGATATATGTTAGAACCAAGACATCGTGGACGAACGCTTTAATTGTTGTTCTTCAGTTTGGAGTTACCATGGGCCTAATAAATGAGCTCTCTTTTCTTCTTATAGTTATATCAAGACGGCCAAACTCTATAAGTAATGATGTGCAGAGACAATAAGCCAACGAAAAATACGAAAACTATTACTTTTTATATATAATGTAAGAATATGATGTCCATGCACAAGAGACAAAGTCATTGTGGACCAACGCTTTAATTGCTGTTCTTCATCTTGGAGTTTCCATGAGGCCTTGAACATGAGCCCTCCTCTCACCTAATAGTTAGGTCAAGACAGCCAAACTTTAAGTAATGGTATGCAGAAAGAGTAACCCAACGAAAAATACGTAAAAATAATACCTAATATATATAGAATCTAAAGACATGATGTCCATGCGCACAAGACAAAGTCTCTACAGATACAAGGTAGAACCAAGTCATCGTGGACCAACCCTTAAATTGATGTTCTTCATCTTGGAGTTTCCATGAGGCCTTAAACATGAGCTCTCCTTTCACCTCAAAGTTAGATCAAGACGACCAAACTTAAAGTAATGGTGTGCAGAAAGAGTAAGCCATCGAAAAATACGTAAAAATAACTCCTAGTATATAAAGAATGTAAAGTCATGATGTCCATGCGCACGAGACAAAGTCTCTACAGATACATGGTAGAACCAAGTCATTGTGGACCAAGGCTTTAATTGTTGTTCTTCATCTTGGGGTTTCCATGAGACCTTAAACATGAGCTCTCCTTTTATAGTTACATCAAGACGGCACAACTTTAAGTAATGATGTGTAGAAACAATAATCCAGCAAAAAATACGAAAAACTAATGCCTCAAAAACAAAGAAGTAATAACAACGTAATAAAAAAACAAAGAAGAATCCACGCAAACACTTGTTAATTCAACAATGGATTTGTCATTTCAAAATGAAATCTTGAAAAAGCCACAATAAATCAAAAAATATAACTGAAGACTCAGGTCTCATTAATACCTGTCAATGTATATATTAAATTCATTGTAATAATCTTTGAACTGTTAGGATTAACCATATTGGTTTTGAAATAAATGTTAACTTTAATTGTTTTCAGGTCGATTTCATTTGGATAAATAGAGATCAGAAAGCATTCGAATGGTTTATCTCTTTATTGACTGCTTTAGAAGTAGAGCAGTCTATTGGAAATGAAGATCATCACGAGGAAAAAATTATAACTATGCATATGTACATGACAGCAGCAGTAAAAAAGACAGATATGAAAGGAATCGGGTTACAAATTGCATTAGATCTCATGCATGAGAAATCGGAGCGAGATTTGATTACTGGGTTGAAAGTAAGAACACAACCAGGTCGACCAGACTGGAATAAGGTATTGTATATTTTCAAAATGATACATTTTAAGATGGAAAATATATTAAACCAAAATACATTGAAATTCTGTATTTTTTTTTTAAAATGGTTGAAAGACTGTCCAGAGCCAATTTTGGGTTTCAGGGAAAATTCTTGGTATCTGTAGGCTAAGTAAAAACGTTTGTCGTTTTCACATTTGCTATCTAAATTTCCCCTTCCTACATGTACACAGATATTGCATTTAAGGTAGATGGGTACTCCAATTTTTTTTCCATAGATTCTTTTTATTTTTACAGGAAAGTTTCCTTATTATATAAGCATTGAAATAAAAAAATTAAAAAAAAGGGGGGGGTCACCGTGCTTGTTTTTTTAAATAACTGATATCAAAACAATCAAATATTTCTAATGAATATATAGGGAAAAACAGGTTTAATGTTGATTTCTTTAAAACTATTCCATAGATTTCCTTCTACTTTACACATGTGTTAGACCTTTAAACATACTTTCAAAAAATAAAAAGAAAAATGGGGGGTCACCGACTTTGTTTTCCTTATAATTTGTAAAATGTGGATTTTCATAGTGATATCTATGTAAAATAATTTTATCAGATTATCTCCGTTTTTTAAAAATCCTCTTCCAAGTTATTTAATTGTCAAGTTGCCATACCTCGTCTAATTAGATAAAGACATGCGAAATCAAGTCCATGTAGGTCCTTTGCATTTTGTATTATGGATATAATATTAATTGATTCATTACAAATAAAAATATTTGCATATTTAAAAAGCAGATAATACCATAACAGCATAAATAACATATTCAAAATGGCGGAAGACTACCGATCTACCTTAATGGAAACAACATAATCAAAAATATTGTAGCAGGGAAGCAAAAAATACACAAAATATCACTAAAAACAAAACTCAAATATATTGTGCTATTGCAGATGACCATTTCAACAACTGAAATCTCTTCAGTGCAAAATAAGATCAAAATTTTAAAAAGAGGCGCCTCAAAGGCTAAAAATAACTCTTAATTACTGAGGATAGCTTCATATGATGCGTAGTTGAATAACATTTCCTATACTTTAGATCAGTCAACGAACCTGATAACCGGGCATTTCTCAAAATTCAATTCGCCAATAAAGGCTTGGACGCCATAAATCTCGCTAACATTCTACATAGCAAAACAGTAACATCTAACATTCCACCTTACTTCAAAGATCAATCTGTTCCACTTATTTCGTATTCCTACACTAAACCCATTGCAACTTCCATTTTCAATTACAAACGGGTNCTATTTTAATGGAATAGCCCTCATTAAAATGAATGTTTTTTCCATTTGCAGAAAGAAGCGGCAAAACAAAAACGACTGGCTCTAAGAAACAAAATTGTCAAAGTACAGGTATGTCTTGAAATAGCACTGTGCCGCTAATAGAGCGTGTACGTCTCGTACAATTTTGGAACCTCCGAAATCAAAAATTGTACCCGGAAGTTACATTTTAAACAAATTTATATGACGTTTCAAACAAAAATTTGAACGCCATAATCCTCAGACGTCATGTTTTGGCGGGAAACGTTTACGAATTTCCTGTTTATCGTGGATTCTCGTGAGTCACATGACGAGACCTACAGACCCTATCTTATGCTAAACCATGGTTTGTTTTAACTTAACCCACACAATATTCATTTTACTCAGATAGTCTTTAGGATATTTTGAACATCCATTTAAGCAACATAAATAAAGATTCTATTTCAATTCAACATATTCGGTTAGTCAAATCTGATCGCTAAACACACTATCTACACTCCTGATTACAGTAGGTTTTATGTCTTGTCTGGTTTCTTGTCCGATAAACAATACACGACCAAAAAGACAAAACTGGACATAAAATACTTGATTTGTAGGCAGACAAAAGTTTCTTATTTAAGTAAGGGGGACAGACATGGCTTCCTAACCCATTGAACAAATAAATGCCGACATGCCTCTGACAAACTTTCCTTCAAGTGTACTATAACATTTGTCATATGACAACTCTTCAGCACTACAAGACGGCTGGAAAATTGTCCAGTTATTACTGATAAGTGCTAAAACAACAAAAGTAGAATACCGAAGGCTCAGTCATCTGGCTATTGATATTTTACGAAAGGATATGGAGTAAATGAACATGAGACCATAACACATATGTTAACTCCAACTGCAATAATTTTAATGAGCTGTATGGCCATTTCGGAAATTTATTCCTCATCAGCAGCACTAGAACCCAAACAAAGGAAATCCATAATTTCAAAAAATGTTTAAATGTATTAAACCAAACGAAATCCGAATGATTAGTAATATCAAGTATAGCTAAGGACAAAACTACGATGGAGGGAGTTAAACCTTAGGTTTTAGAATTTACATAAATCTAGATAATAGTAATTGAACAAAGTGTACACATGAGATATTATCTCAAGTACAAGTACACCATATCTAAGAAAAATAAAGAGCATACAGTCCAGAGACTTTAAAAAAAAATATTAAAGAAAAGTAAAGACATGGGATAACAACAAAGCACTATATAAAAGCCAAACATTCAAAACTAAGATACTTATAGTTGTAGTGTAACTGAGGTTAAAGGGTAGCCTAACTCGTTGAGTTAGGGAAGATCTTCTTTGGCTCAATTGGTAAGAGCGCTGCCTTTGGATCTCGACGTCGTGGGTTCGATCCCTACCAGTGCCATGTGATTTGACAATCATTGTTATTACACAACATTGGCGCTGCAAGCAGGGAGTTATATCAAGTGCTCTAGAAGCTAAAACGCTACACATTGATAAATGTGCCAAACCAACTGCTGAATATGCTTTTTATTATGACAAGTTAACTCGAGATTCCCTTTTGTTATACCCCGCCACACTTAGTGGCGTGGTATTATGTGATACCCTCAGTCGTGTGTCCGTCCGTCCGTCTGTCCGTCCGTCCGTCCGTCCCCCGAAGGTTTCCGACTGATATCTTTTGAACGGAATAACATACAGTCTTCAAACTTGGTATGTAGCTTGTTCACCACAAAACTCAGGTCGAGTTCGAATATGGGTTCAGAGGTCCAAGGGGTTCTGGAGTTATGCCCTTGATACTTCGAAATTTTGTGAAACGTGGCGGGGTATCATGTAATCCACCATTACTATTTTTTATTGCATTCATTTGAAATCTAAATGACAGTTATATTTCAGTATCAGAGGGCATACGATTTTATTAAGAGGTAAAAATATTTGTTCAAAACAAATTTCTTATACTGTTACAAAAACGCTTCAATGATAAAAGTCAATAGAAATATAAGCATCATTATATCATTTCATAGTATCTTGTGTTACCTTTCAAACTAATGACTTTAAGAAATACATTTTAATTTCTGACAATTCTGTAGTGCTATGTTGATGGACCGTATGGCACGGCAACAAGAGAAATATTTACCACAGAACATGCAGTACTAATTGGTGCAGGAATTGGTGTTACACCAATGGCGTCCATATTACAGAGCATTATGTATAAATACAAAGATTCGAGGAGAAAATGTCCAAAGTGTACATTTGAATGGTTAGGCGATTTTACAACTGACGCCATGAAATTGAAGAAGGTAAACAAAAAGTTCATACATATGTTAACTGTTTTATTCATTTGCTTCCTTGTACAAAAAAGTAGTATATAAAGAATGCAAGGATAAGATGTCCATGCACAAGAGACAAAGCCTCTGCAGATATATGTTAGAACCAAGACATCGTGGACGAACGCTTTAATTGTTGTTCTTCAGTTTGGAGTTACCATGGGCCTAATAAATGAGCTCTCTTTTCTTCTTATAGTTATATCAAGACGGCCAAACTCTATAAGTAATGATGTGCAGAGACAATAAGCCAACGAAAAATACGAAAACTATTACTTTTTATATATAATGTAAGAATATGATGTCCATGCACAAGAGACAAAGTCATTGTGGACCAACGCTTTAATTGCTGTTCTTCATCTTGGAGTTTCCATGAGGCCTTGAACATGAGCCCTCCTCTCACCTAATAGTTAGGTCAAGACAGCCAAACTTTAAGTAATGGTATGCAGAAAGAGTAACCCAACGAAAAATACGTAAAAATAATACCTAATATATATAGAATCTAAAGACATGATGTCCATGCGCACAAGACAAAGTCTCTACAGATACATGGTAGAACCAAGTCATTGTGGACCAAGGCTTTAATTGTTGTTCTTCATCTTGGGGTTTCCATGAGACCTTAAACATGAGCTCTCCTTTTATAGTTACATCAAGACGGCACAACTTTAAGTAATGATGTGTAGAAACAATAATCCAGCAAAAAATACGAAAAACTAATGCCTCAAAAACAAAGAAGTAATAACAACGTAATAAAAAAACAAAGAAGAATCCACGCAAACACTTGTTAATTCAACAATGGATTTGTCATTTCAAAATGAAATCTTGAAAAAGCCACAATAAATCAAAAAATATAACTGAAGACTCAGGTCTCATTAATACCTGTCAATGTATATATTAAATTCATTGTAATAATCTTTGAACTGTTAGGATTAACCATATTGGTTTTGAAATAAATGTTAACTTTTAATTGTTTTCAGGTCGATTTCATTTGGATAAATAGAGATCAGAAAGCATTCGAATGGTTTATCTCTTTATTGACTGCTTTAGAAGTAGAGCAGTCTATTGGAAATGAAGATCATCACGAGGAAAAAATTATAACTATGCATATGTACATGACAGCAGCAGTAAAAAAGACAGATATGAAAGGAATCGGGTTACAAATTGCATTAGATCTCATGCATGAGAAATCGGAGCGAGATTTGATTACTGGGTTGAAAGTAAGAACACAACCAGGTCGACCAGACTGGAATAAGGTATTGTATATTTTCAAAATGATACATTTTAAGATGGTTAATATATTAAACCAAAATACATTAAAATTCTGCATGTGTTTTCTTTTTTAAAATGGTTGAAAGACTGTCCAGAGCCAATTTTGGGTTTCAGGGAAAATTCTGGGTATCTGTAGGCTAAGTAAAAACGTTTGTCGTTTTCATATTTGCCATCTAAATTTCCCCTTCCTACATGTACACAGATATTGCATTTAATGGAAACAACACAATCAAAAATATTGTAGCAGGTAAGCAAAAAATACATAGAATATCACTAAAAACAAAACTCAAATATATTTTGCTATTGCAGATGACCATTTCGACAACTGAAATCTCTTCAGTGCAAAATAAGATCAAAATTTTAAAAAGAGGGGACCTCAAAGGCTAAAAATAACGCTAAATTACTGAGGACAGCTCCATATGACGCTTAGTTGAATAACATTTCCTATACTTTAGATACTATATCTTGTAACTTTTCTAATTAACAGCTTTTGTCTAGTTACCACAACAGAGATTCATTTTCGACGACTCTCTGCAATAGAAACTGTTTAATTTTAGTTTAAATGAAAAGTTTTCTCTGAATAAGAAGACTTCAGAAAAAAAAGACACCGTATCTTAAACTGTGTAAAAATTTCTCTTTTCCACCTGAACATGTTCAAACCGAGCTTTTTATCGTTTATTTTCTTTCTAGCTTTTTAAGAATAACAGTGATTTATCACTTTTCTTTGGTATTTGTTAACCCCCCATTCGCCACTTATTGGCGCAATTATTATGCAATAACTAATTTTTTTACCAATTTTCATAAGTTTTTATCTATCTTTTTGGGATTGATTAATTATAGAAATATGATCTTATGCACTAAATGTACAGGTATTTTCAATTTGTATCAAGAATTGTCGTGCGTTAGTTTTATTTTCTCAATTGTTGCCTTCTTAGTTGATATTGCTATTTGTCAGACTGTCTTACTGCCAAATGGTGAATGAAAGGATATGGAGTAATTGCACATGAGACAAAATCTCTACAAATACGTGGTAATAACAAGCAAAGAAACAACGCTTTTATTGTTGCTCTTCATCTTGAAGTCACCATGAGGCCTTCAACAATGAGCTTGCTCATACCTCATAGTAAGTTCAAGACGGCCCCTAGCACCGGTACTGAAATACCGAAGGAGCAAGGGTTTGGAAAAGACAAGAATGATAGTCCAGAGACGTGGCCAAAGCGAGAACACAGAGAAACATTGACACAAAACATCCACAAAACACCTAAAAGCAAGGCATACACAATGTGAAACCAATAAAACTGACAGTGGCTTCAGGTGCTACGGAAGGGTAAGCATGTCCTGCTCTGTTATTATTTAGAAATAATCAAACAAATAAAAAATAATTTTGTCATCAATACACAAGATTTTTCATCTCAATTTGGCAAAGATGAACATGATATGATTTCAAATAGCTGTTGTTGCAAGAAACTTAATGACTAAACTAGAAAAAAACGACATGACGAGATCAAAAATAAAACTTGAAAAACACGAAAATTATCGGAATTCATATCTTCGCTTAGGGTTGAATAAAATAGGTAGTATAACCTTAAACCTATAAAAATGCCAAAAGATTTCGTCCCACTTTTGCAATGATTTGTCTCTTTTATTTTTTGTCTCGTTTTATTATATCATTGTATTTTTCATCTGTTTCCACATGCCAACAGATACATAAACTCATTTATTTTTCTATCAATGATTCATGTATGTATGGTCTGTATCGCATAAGAGTTTTCTACTGAGAACTTATGTGAACAACTGGAGTCACCTACACAAATTAATACTTTTTCTTGTTGCAATATCGCTTCTTTAGAGAACAGAAATGATTTTTTGTGTATTATTGGAAGTTCTCAGATAATAAATTTATGTTTCAATTGCTATATATGTTCTTTTTTCCAGGTGTTTAAAGAGATATCTTCTAGGAAGAGAGGAAAAGTTAAAGTGTTTTTCTGTGGTGCTCCACAGTTAGGAAAGACTATAAAGGAAGCAAGTGAAAAATACTCGTTCGATTTTGCCAAAGAAAACTTTTAAATTCAATATAATTTGTTGCAACCAATTATCTTGGATATTTTACAAAAATATACTGTTTTATTTTTATTTACAGACATGTTAGCAATTAACAATTTTGCCATAAATTAATATATGTAAATGAACTTGTCTTTATCATTGTTTATATGCATGATTTTTGTAACCGTCCATATTTGCTGTATTTTTGTGTCTGAGTGATCCTCAATTTGTTTTTTGACCGCTTCTCAAGTCGAGCTCTTACCTCATAACCCTTTCATAAATTTACTCCAATCTTGGTTTAGGTTCTGACGATTTATTTAGCTTTTTGCAGAAATTCTTCGATTTGACATTTACAATTAAATGGACCCAGTTCTTCAATTTTATGCTATTGTTTTGAAATGTCGAGCTTTTACTGATTAAACTTTGATCAGTTTCACTTCAAACGTTTCAGTGATTTAAACAAAGGCATATCAAGACAAAGGGAATACAATATTTTTGTTTTGGTTTTCCCCCATAGTATTTCATGTATATCGTGGTAGTCAGTTTAAGTGGTGGAGAAAGTAAAAATACCCGGAGAGAATCACCAACCATAGGCAGGTAATTGAGATACCTTATTACCTATGGTTGCAAGTCGAGTGCACCCTTTTTGTTATACACAAAGCAGCCGCGAACTCGCAACGCAGAGGTGGTTGCCTACAGTCAATGTACAGGTACTTTAATTACCTCTAACCATTCGGCCACCAAGATTCAAGGAATAAAGAGATAAATTACAAAATTCAAAGTCCAAAGACATTGGGAAAACAATAAAACAGAAGCACAGGCAAATGAGACATAATAGCAAATGGAACCGTGAACAGCTGTTCATTATTGTGTTTTGTAAAGAATATTTGGTTATATAAATTTCGAGAATTCTGTCTTTGTAAACATATAATACATATGCTTATATATTATGAAGCAATCAGAAACGACATAAATGTATACCGGATTTGTTTTTCATGTATTGTTTTGTGAAAGGCATTTTTATGAGTAGCGGAATACGACTTAAGACTTAAATTAAACTAACACACAGACTATATCCCTGTAGGAATTTCTATTAGCATAGTGAACGGTGACATGCCATGAGCAGAAAATATCACCTGATGATACTTGCAATTTTTCGTAGGGTCCAGAATGTTAGTACTTTAAATTCATGGTGTATCTTGTTCATTTTTGTTTATTTGCTGAGCTTATTATGTTGTCAAAATATGTGTTAAACTGAAATGTCGTACTTTTTTTTATAAAAATAGTATTATATAGGGGAAGGTAAAAGATTCAAATCTCTCAGTAAAATAAAAGCGATAATTACCTGTGAAATCATTTTCCGTAATTTTACTGTAGGATGTGACGTCACAATAGACGTCGTCAACGTTGTTGTTAAGCAAACGTCTCAGCGGCTTAACATCAAAAACGTAGTTCAAATTAAACTTTTGTAAATGCGAGGATAATCTATATAATAAAAACAATAACTAATCCTAGATTCTGATTATCGAACATATTCAACTCGCGCATTCATTAATTACTGCGTTGTTGGATCATTCGTTGAATAATTTGCGATGATCAGAATCTTGGATTAGTTATAGTATAATTAAGTAAAATTCACCTACTTCAGTATTTATGTGTCTTCAACAATGAGCTTTTGTCGGGCAAAGGATGACAGTGATTGTAAGAGGACTTTGCCAGTTTAATTGATGTTTGTTGACAATCCTGCACCCATGACCAAGAAAGACGTGGATGTAGCGTTGCTCGACAATTAGCAAAGAATTCCGCTTAAACCGGTGCTAGGGGCCGTCTTAAACATACTATGAGGTATGAACAAAGCTCATTGTTGAAGGCCTCATGATGACTTCAAGATGAAGAACAACAATAAAAGTGTAGTTCCTTTGCTTGTTTTTACCATGTATTTGTAGAGACTTTGTCTCATGTGCATTTACTCCATATCCTTTTATTCACCATTTACTCAATACATTGGCAAACGAAAATAAACAAACATGCCAGAACGCCACACAACTTAAGCACTAGCAGTGTAAACCCTTAGCAAGGGAGTGACCTTGATATAATTTTTGTCAAGAATACCGCTTAAGTGCACGCTAGGGGCCTTCTTGATCTCGCTTGAGGGGGTGAATATTGTTCACCTCTAGTTGAAGACCCTCAGGCGACATCAAGATGTAGACAGGAATAAAAGACCTGTCCTTGATAAACTGGAGTTTTATATGTATCGTGTGAGTTTTTGTCACATGTACATTCACTCCATATCCTTTCACTTTCCCTATAAAATCTGAGGTATCATCAAGTGCTCCGGAACAGTAAGCATGATCAGCTTCATGCGTGGCACCCGTCACACTGCCAGTGAAAAGTCCGGTTTTGTCAAAGTCGGTGTTTGTCAGTCCGGTAACAAACTCAAAGACTGATAATATGTCAGTCATATATAAGAAACATTTTGAACATGATGAAAAATATGAAACACGTTACAGATAAGCCTAGAATATTTTCCATTAAGTCGTAGATAATTAGTTACGGTATAGATAAGCTAAAAAGCAGTACTTCTTAATCTCTACAACATGTACGAACATTTGTCAACGTATTAGAAATGATTTAAGCACTCTGATACACATTAACTGGAAAGTTGAAGTATGACAGGGCAATTTTAGCTGTGTTGGAACTGTGTGGATAGTACATATAACTCCCTCCGTCGTAATTTAGCACTCTGATTCACGTTTGCTAGAAAGTTGAAGTATGACAGGACAATTTTTGCTGTGTTTGAATTGTGTGGATAGTACAACTAACTCCCTCCATCGTAGTTTTGTCCTTAGCTCTATTTGATTTTACTGATTATTCGGATTTAGTTTGTTGTTATGCATTTTTAACATGTTTGGAAATTGTGGATTTCCTATGTTTGAGATCTAGTGCTGCTGATGGGGAATTAATTTCCGAAATTGCCATTCAGCTCATTTGAATAATTGCAGTTGGATTTAACATGTGTGTTATTGTCTCATATTCATTTACTCCATATCATTTCGTACAAAATAAGAAAGGTAATCCTTTTTATGTTTTTTTTTTGAGTCACTGGTCAATGAATGTAAGTAATTATAGAAAAATATACCTATATTTTACATGAACATAATATAACATATACAGACTCTATGGGATTCAAGTTTCTGCTAGTTAAATTGAATTAAAAGCTCTCTTGGGAAAATTTAAAGTCGAACTGGTCACAGGCTTCTTTGATTGAAACTCCAAGCTGTGGGGCTCCACAAAAGAATACTTTGACTCTTCCTTTTTTCTTTGCTTTAATTTCAGTAAAAACCTACAAAAACAGATAATAATAATCTGTATACAAAGCGCTGGACCACATCTCTTTGGAATCTATTATGATATGGTTAAATAACATAGACCAACGAAAACCAAAGAAATATGAAGAGGGGAAAAATTTAAAATAAAAAAATCAAAAGCAAAAACAAAAAAAAAGATTATATGAATATAACACCGGTGAAAAGGCAAGATCAAGAAATCCCAGAAACCCAGGTGTAAATATTTTTCTGACGAGGCTTGCCATGTTAGAGAACTATTGAAATCTTACCCGAGAGTGTCTAAGATATCTAAATCTTGCATTTTTAACGGTGTTTGATTAATATTCTCACTTTTATTCATAAAATTGTCTTTCGGCGTCATCATGTTGTCCTTATCACCCGCAATTACTGAGCGACTCACCATGACATCAATGACGCAATAGTATGCACGAGGCTGTCTCGCATGGGGTGGTGTGAGACAAAAAATCTCAAACCGCTAAAAATAGGAACTGACCTGTCTCAAAAGGGAGAAATAGCAATTCATATTCGACACAAGCCGAGACAACCTTGAAAAGACAAAACAAATGAACAAAAATAAACAAAAACGTCACAAAACTAAAGCACTAGCAGTGTCAATAACTAGATAAAGTCTTAGATCAGAAAAGATACGTAAAAAGATTCAAAAGCATGGTCTACATCTGCAATATGAAAAAGAAAGAAATGGGGTAAATGTCAAGGAGACAACATCCCATATCCAGGTTAAAACGACCAAAAACAAAACATCTAGGGGTCACCATATGGTCTTCAACACAGTGAGGAACCTCACACCATATAGCAAGCCATAAATAGCCCCGAAAAAGTAAAAAAGTGAATAAATCAATGGAAACAAACCACATCCAATAACCCAAATATCAAGAAACTAAAATTTTATAAGAAGACAAGGACAAGCCAATGACCAACATTCTTGACTTGGGACAGGCGCAAAAATTGCGGTGGGGTTAAACTCGTTTTCTTAGATCCAAACAAATAATATATTTATACAAAATGGTAAAAACTAGTAAGCGGCTCAGGAATACCAAAATACCGCAGTTACTGAAGACATGCAGGCACTAAAGTTACAAAGTGAATATATGTCTAGGATGATGTTTATTTCGCTGAACTTAATTACTCTTTATGCAGGGGCCGACTCCGACCTGCCGTTGGGTGTGGGGTTTTCTCATCGTTCATTGAAGATCTTATGGTGGTTTTGAGTTGTAATTACCCCCCTTTGGGTCGTTGTCTCTTTGACACATTCCGCGTTTCCCTTCTTTTTTTCTATATGGTAGGTCACTTGTAAAAATATAAACAAAAATACAATGTACATTCCCAACGAATATTAGATAACGGGTCTTAGTTTTGTAGGAGTTGTCAATAATGGTTTGATTTGATGCAATGAAAACGGAAGCAGGAAACTGATAACGATCTCTGGGCAAATGACAAAAAAATAACATGGTTTTTGTTTATGCTTATTGATGCAGAGTTTTTGCACTCAATACATTGGATATTACTTAGATCACATTATGTCTGCAGAAATTCCGGTATATAGTTATTTATTGGTACTGGTCGGTGCATCTGTTTGTGAACTGTTAGTAACCCTGAATATTTACAAGCCGAATAGATAAGTGTTTCAGTGCTTCCCAAAAATTTATATCTAATTTTTGTACGCTATTAGCGTATAAACATCGCTCAGTTAATAATTTTCTTAATGTTTTGATTCGATTTGCACCTAGGAGACATGCATTGTAGAAATGGCTTTCTGCAGAACTTAAATTTTCAGCAAATTCAGTATTTGGTTATTTATATTAAAAAAAAGGAGAAAGGAGAAAGTACGACAAAATTACACAACCAAATATACTGTAAACCGGGAATTTTTTGCGCCGTCTTTTTCTCGGTGTTTTCTGAATAAATTTTCATTTCGCGCATTCTCGAGTTTGCGGTTGTCGGTCGAGCTACCAAATGATCCAATTGCAACAAAATATTCGTGACAGTTTTATTTTCGCGCTTCACCCCTTAACGCGAAAATGACAAAAATGAAACTGTTGCAAAATTGTCCCTTTTAACAGTAGTTTATACCATCTTTAACGCACAAACCTGTTTCCAATCTGGTCGTCCAGGACTTGCTCTTGTTTCTAGGCCAGTAACTACACTTTTATGAGACTTTTCGTACATCAAATCCATCGCTATCTCTAAGCTAATACCCAACAAATCCGTTTTCTTTTTCGCTGATGTTACAAACATCTGCATATCAATTAATTTTTCACAGCTATGGTTCAATGTGTCAATGTGTTGCTCTGCCTCAATCCTAGCCATCAAATTAAAGAACCATTCAAAGGATCGTTGATCTCTATTTATCCAAATAAAGTCAATCTAGAAAACAAAGGTATGTATTTTTATAAAAGCTTGTTGGGGATATGGGTACAAATTACAAAAACATTAATGCTATTCTTTGATTATACAGGTTAAACTCGTATTTTGTCATGTATGTAAGTATTTAACCAAACATAACCAAAATCTTTTGAAAGTAGAACCAAGCCACATCAATGCATTATTTAGCTTTTTTTCTTGACATCTGATTTGAATTTGTACATGTCCTTTCTCATAAAACAGGTAATAACAGAGGACACTTTTACTGGATTTTACTCCTTACGGATTTTTTTTGTATGTCTTATTTACCAACTATATTTTTGATTAATTATTATTCACGAACGACGTCATATCTTACCATTTTGTATACATTTTAAATACGTATTTATATAGGTTCTGTAATGTATTTTCAATTTTCAAAACTGCACATATGTAATTTGCCCTTAACTGAATTATTCATGCAATATAACGAAAAAAAATCAACTAAACGTCGAAACTTTGACTTGAAAAATTTAAGGATGGCAAACTCGATGTCGCGTGACGTGACTTCAACAGTCGTTTACATTTTACCTTTTTTGTCTGCATCAGTGTCTCCGGAAGATCTCCATGCCAGGTGTATGTACAATTTGGGCATGTTTGATTGGATTGTTTGAATCTGTATAATGCACTTTGAAGAATGGATGCCATGGGCGTAACTCCTATACCAGCTCCTATCAGCACAGCGTGTTCCGTGTTAAAAATCTCTCTAGTCGGTGATCCATATGGTCCATCCACATAACACTAAAATAAACTTTGCTCATCATGCATATTATTGCAATTCAATACTCTGCTTTTTTATTTTATTTTATTTTTTATTTTTTTGCTAAACTCATTCTGAATTGAGGATATAAAATTAGAAATGAGGAAATCAACGATTTATGATGGGAACCAGTAGCAAATCTAGGTGTAGAAATATAAATAGAAATCTGATAAATTATTTTAACGATGAGTTTTAGACTAGCCAGTTATAACGATAATATCTATATCCAAAAAGAGTTAATTTTTGATTTTAATACCACCAACTTTTGTACCAGATTTTAAAACAACGACGGCTTGATCTTTCATGCAAAAATCTCCTATTAAGGGGGTTCGGTGCTCAGTTTGAAAATAAATAGGACTTCAAATAAATGTGATGTTTGTTAGGATAAAAAAAGAAGTAATTTCAGTGAAAAATTTGATAGGTTGATGATCTCGTTTTTTAGATATAAGTGATTGAAAAGTTGGCGGTAAACTGAACTCCTCGAATTTTCATAGGATTATCATTAGCAGGGTTTAACCATAATTTAATGTGACAGAATAAATAAAATTTAATAAAACTGTCACATAGGATGTATAAAATAAAGTTATTGGAAAAATAAGGGGGTTCCATAGGTAAAACAAA
>MJUU01018870.1:92422-115191 GCA_002080025.1 Modiolus philippinarum
TATTCTGTCCGTCCGTCACAACTTTCATAAAGCTTTTCTCTGCAATGGTAAATGATACAAACATGAAATTTTGTCAGAAGCTTTGTGTAGTCATGCCATATTGTGGGATGCATTTTCAGACCTAACGGGATGCTACTTCCTGTTTACCGACTTAGTTAATTTTTCATTATTCTGTCCGTCCGTCTCAACTTTCGTAAAGCTTTTCTCTGCAATTGTAAATAATACAAACTTGAAATTTTGTCAGAAGCTTTGTGTAGTCATACCATATTGTTGGATGCATTTTCAGACCTGTCGGTATGCTACTTCCTGTGTACCGACTTAGTCAATTTTTCATTATTCTGTCTGTCCGTTACAACTTTCGTAAAATGAGGGTTCGGTTTTAAGAACCTGACAAGTTTTGTTATTAGATAATTTGTTTTGAATCAGTTAAAAAAAGAAGGGTTCGGTTAAAGAACCTGTGAAGTTTTGTTTTTAGATAATGTGTTTAAATTTAGTTATTAATAAATAAAAAAGGAAAGATCGGTTTAAGAACCTGGTAAGTTTTTGTTGTTAGATAATGTGTTTAGATTCAGTTAAATAAAAAGGGAGGGGTCGTTCTAAAACCTGGCAAGTTTTGTTGTTAGATAGTTTGTTTAAATTCAGTTAAATAACGGCAAAAGAGGGTTCGGCTTAGGAACCTGACAAATTTAGGTTTTAGATAATTTGTTCAGAAAGGAAAGTGACGTTTAAGAACCTGGCAAGTATTGTTTTAGATCATTTGTTCAGATTTAATTAAATAAAAGGAGGGTTCAGTTTAAGAATATGAAAAGTTCCACAAATCCTATCTGTAAATATGGCTATTAGACGTGCATTCACTCTTCTTTGCATGTTCTTTGTAAAGATGAGACGAAAAGAGTCGAAATGTTTTGCATCAGCTGGGTAGGTACGAAATTTATAGTAATAGGGGCCAGATTAATCAAATCCTGAAAGCAGTGGTAATTAAATGAAAATCTTTTACTGCTAAAAAAACTACTGAAGACAATTTTCATGGGAAATTTGATTCGTAATTATTCTGTTTAAAACAGTATCTAGGGCCACCGTTTACTTGATGACTTCTCAGTAAAAGACGTAATTTATTGAACAATATTTGATAAAGATGAGGAATGATTACATGAGGAAGAGTGACGACGAAGCTGTTTTGTAGTAATTGTGAAAATAGTCTCAAATCCCTGTTTTATCAGTAATTCCAATTAGATTTCATGTCCTTACAAATTCCTTCTATTTTTTCCAGCGGCAGCCAAAACTTGTTGCCATACCGTATTAGCGGGTAATTTTCGCGAGGTTCTTATTTTCGCTATATTCGCGAGGTTTCTTGAAGCGGGAAAATAAAAACTTGCGAAATTAAAGTCAGTTTACCTTTATACATCTTTTCCCCTTACACAAGTTTCTATTCGCGAAAATTGATGACCGCTTAAATTCAATACCCCTTTTGGGCAAAAAATCGCGAAATTTGGCAACCGCGAAAATTACCCGCAATACGGTATTTGTTCATTGTACATTTTGTTCTATTATATTTGCACGATGTGATTTATTTATTCCTACACCGTTACAGCTACAATACTGCTCACCATGAGTCAAACTGTTACTAATCAATCAATCAATATATCGATCGATCAGTCCTTACAATATGTCTTAAATGTAGATAGCAGTTAATCACTTGATAAATTTACCTTTTAGAGTATTTTTTTAATTATTTCTTTAAAAAAATACGGATTAATTAAAAGAACGGGCTAATGGCTTATCAGAGCTCTGGTAATTTAAATATAAGCTGCCATTATCAGAGCACTGGTAAATTAAATATATCCTCACCTTAACTACTTTGTTGTTTCCATTAAAATACAGATTTTATGGAATTTGACAGGAAGTCGATAAAAAATTTCGAAAATGGTTAGGACATTTTGTAGAAATTACAGAAAACTCACCCCAGATGGAAGTAAAGATATCTCCTCTATATACATGTCTCCAAGTCGTAGTTTTTCAAAGAATTTTGCTCTTGTTATTTTCTCTATTATAAATATAACTCCGGGAACCAGTAAAAAATACCAGAATATAGGTCCATGGAGAAATGTTAAAATCCAGAAGGCGATGTACAACATGTGGGTCCAGTAGAACAGCTACAAAATAAAACATATATATGTACATTATCACATTTTAGTCAAACTAAGTCGGACATGATCATGAGCCGGACAATAACGTGATAGCGATATTTCGGAACGTTTCTCTATTTTACGTGAATATTTGTCTTTACAACATTGGGATTAACAGAATCTCTGACACTTTCTGCTGAAGACAGTATAAATGTTACCCGTCTGCAGTGACAACTGATTTTTCTCTAGCTCCTTAAACATGAGGTAACAGTTTTTGTAATTTTTCGCATTGATATTGAGTCAGACAAAGTGTCCGAATCACGATCACTTTAGGTACCTCCAGAAATCACTTCGAAAATAATAAATGGTACTATTGTTTACAACAAAAATAAGCAAATTTAAGCACAAAAATGAATAATCAACAATACTTTGTTATTTTTATTAAGGTAAAATATTGATAAGTTGCGAAAAAATAGCTCCAAAGTTAGGTGTCCGAGTTATGATCACTTTTGTCCGACTCAATGTCAAGTTTGAAAATTTTACATTTTCGTGTATAAATCGGGCAAAACGAATTATCTGGAGTCACAAAAGATAGAAGATGACCAATCTGGGCCAGTACTTTACAATAAGACTTATTTTGATTGATTAGAAACTATGTTCTTCAAATGACAGTTGGTTAAAAATAAAAGTGTCCGACTCACGGTCAGTTTACCCTACTAACAAATTAACACATTTGTTCCATTTAGTTATTTGTTCTCTACCAGCTTTAACACGTTTTAATTAATTGACTTCCAAATGTTTTGGTTTTATCTGCACTGATAAGACATAATTATGTCGAAATGCGCATATGCAGAAAATGAATTACAGTAACTTTGGTTTTTGTTATATGTCATAATTATTATTTGTTCCTCATCAATTTTGATACATGAATTTAGTTTCTGCATGTGGCCATTTTGCCAACCTATGTCTCTTCAGTGCAGCTCAAATCAAATCAATTGGAAATCCAGTAAGCGAAATACATGTAGATGCTATCATTTTTTTATCTTTGTGTGTGTTTTTTTTTGTGTGTGTGTTTTTTTTTTCTTTTTTTGTTTTTGTTTTTGTTTTTGTTTTTTTTGTTTTTTTTGTGTTTATTGTTGTTGCTAAAAATGCAAAAAACATATTGCGTGAAAATGTGAAAATTTTCCATATATAAGTACTAACCTGAAAATGTCCTTTTCTTCTAATAAAGGGCATTGAACATATAGCCATTATTGTAAGAACTATGACTAATAACCAACCAGTAATCATAGCACTATCATACACCCATCCAAATCCAGCTTTTGTTGTGAACAGTATTTCCCATAATTCCGTAGTGTTTGATTCTCGATCCAGTATGACTAAAAATGGTATTAGAAACACATTTAATTTCAAAACATATAAAAAAGAAGTTTGGAGTAAATATGCAATCCTTTTCTTTAGAAAGTAGAATTTCACCCATTTTTAAGTACATAATATTTGCATACGATAAACATTGAGTATTTTCAATAAAACATAATTTCCTTCGATTTCTGGATTTCCAATGTCTTGATCCTGTTAGCAATGGAGAACCATAAGTTGTCGAAATTGCGATATACAAAATTTTAGACATTTTGCTACTTTATATTACCACTGGGTCGATGCCATTGCTGGTGGACAGTTAATCCTTTAGGATATTCGACAAAAAAGTAGTACAGTGCTTCAGTTCTAGTCCAATTTTAGTCAGAGATTTTAAATTCCAAGTATTGTTTAAAGCTAAGAGTATCCCCTTAATGCAAAGCTCCATCCTTAGATGATTAAGAATTTCAATCAATTTCATTTTAAATTATTTGTTCTGTGTCAGCTTTTAATACATATTTCAATTTCTGTATTTCTGTATTTTGATTTTATCTGCACTGAAGAGACATAGTTGTCGAAATGGCAGAAAGTAATGTAGAAAGTATGTAGAAAGTAAATTTACAGTTACTTCCGTATTTTGTTGTTATTCAAATTGATCTGCAACGACAAAAACGAAAGCGGCTAGACGTAGTGTACAGACGTTTCTTTGACTGAAGCCTCGACAAATCTCATTAGGTAGATACATTCATTTCTAGTTTTGATTTCACGATCATGTTTATTCAGAATCTACTGGAAACTAGTTGCCGACCTCAAATTGACTGAATAACTGAGTTTGTTTGGTGGGAGAGGGGGGGGGGGTCCCCAACACGAAAGAACGTGCTTACAAATTGCCGAAAACGAATCACGAGTGGTGAAAATGGCCAATCACGAAACACGGAAAATTGATGATCGTAGTTCACCGAAAACCTGATCCTATCTAAAGTTTTTTTTACCTGAAAGCTCTTAAAATCAATGGAAATCTGTGAAATTTTGCTCTGTGATACTTTCCGGTACCGTTACAATTCTAATTGTAACAAGTCACGATTTTTTACANGTCAATGAATATGTCATTTAAAACAACAGAAACTCGCTGTTTTGATAAAGAGTGCTAAAAGAGTACCATACTAATAAAGCGTACACTAACCTCTCATTTTGACATTCAACTGAATTGTAACTATTAGCATGGCCTAAACCTTAAAAGAATTTTGATAGATTGAATTAATTATGTTAAAAGCTGATTAGTTAAAAGAGTATTGCTGTTGGTTTTTCTTTTTGAAATATTTTTGTATATAATAAAAGTATCTCAGTGATTAAGTATTAGAGAAAGATTTATTCAAAAACATCAAAGATTTATGGAGTTATGCAGATGTCATCGGGTCAGATCTATCTAAGCGATAAGACCGAATATATTGGCTGTTAATTTACAAGTAATAAAATCGATAATCAAATGGCTTTTGGGTCGTTTATTTAGTGTTTGATTTTGTCAATTGGAATTATTGAATAATATTGATTTATTAGCTCACCTGGCTATGCCAGGGTGATCTATTGCCATCACTTGGAGTCCGTCGTCCGTCCATCCATCCGTCCGTCCGTCGTTAGCTCACTTTCAAAAATCTTCTCCTCTGAAACCACAGGGTCAAATGGAACCAAACTTTAACTGAATCATCACTAGGGTATTCAGTTTCAAATATATTATGTTGTATGTCTTAGGTAAAACAACATGGCTACCGTTACTAAAAATAGAACATAGGGGTAAATTACAGTTTTTGGCAAATAACTCATAAATCGTTACAGATATCAGAAATCTGACGTGAATAAAATGATCAGTATGAGAAGATCTATCCATGCTGAAATTTTGAAGAAAATCGGATGACCCGTCTAAGAGTTATTGCCCTTTTTCCGTAAAATTTTCAAAATTTTGATGTTTTTTATTTTTTATTAAAAAAACTATAACAGATAGAGGTTAAGTTTAAAATGCAAGAATGTTCAGCATGTTAAGATCTACCCACATGGAAACTTTGAAGAAAATCCAAGTACCTATATATGAGTTGTGGCCCTTTATTGGTCAAATTTTTCGTGATTTTTTACTTTTTGTCCTATATTTCAAAAATGCTTTGAGATAGAGGTCAAGTTTAAAATGCAAAAATGTTCAGCATGTTAAGAACTATATTTTATTGAACACGTTCAAGTTTTCCGACCTCTTCCAAGATGGCCGCCAGCGGGGAACTTAGTTTACTATTTGACCTAACGGGAAAATTCATACAAAGAACTTCTTCTTGAGAACCACCAAATGGATTTGAATCAAACTTGGCATGAATGATGCTGATGAGATACTGACCAAGTGTTGTTACTTTGGTGCCGATCCCGGCATCATCCAACATGGTCGCCAGCGGGGATCTTAATTTCAACATTGGACCATATCGGAAAATGCATATAAAAAACTTCTTGAGAACAAATGAATTGATTTGAACCAAACGTGGCATGAATGATGCATAAGAGGTGCTGACTAAGTTTTACTACTTTGGTGCCGATCCGTCATCCAACATGGCTGCCAGCTGGGAACTGAATTTTAACATTGGACCCAATTGTAAAATGCATACAAAGAACTTCTTTTTGAGAACCACTGAACTGCTTTAACCCATACTTGGCATTGATAATGCTTATGAGATGCTGACTAAGTATTTTTACTTAGATGGCGATCCGTCATCGCATATGACCCACAGCATTGGACCCTATGTGAAATGCGCACAAAGATCTTCTAGAGAACTGCTGAATGGATTTAAATCAAACATGACATGAATGATGCCTGTCAGGTGCTGACCAAGTGTCACCAGCGGTGAACTGAATTTAACAGAAGATCTTTTTCTAGAGAACTGCTGAATAGAATTAAACCAAACTTTGCATAAATGATGCTGATGAGAAGCTCACCAAGTGTTGTTTCTTTGGTGCTGATCCATCATCCAATATAGCCTCCAGCAATGACTTGGACCCTAAGGGGAAATGCATACAAAGATATAATAGAAAACCACTGAATTAATTCAATTTAAACATTGCATAAATGAAACTTGTTAGATTTTGACTAAGTTTGTTACTTTGGTGCTGATCAGTCTTCCGACATGACCACCAGTGGCAAAACTTAGTTTAACATAGGACCCAATGGGAAATGTAGAAAAAGATCTTCTGCTCTGAAACTGCTTGAACAATTTCAGTAGAATTTTGATGTGATAGTCCTTGAGCGACCCTAACTGCATCTCACATTTCGATCGACGTAACTTGATAGCATCCATTGTAGCTTATTTCTTCTATATGGTATTTTGATATAGAGTATTGACCAATCAAATCGTAAAATATAAGGTATCGGAAGCTTTATATGAGGTACCGGAAGAAGTCAATATGGCAGCCCCCTGCTTGCTTAAATTTTGATACAAAAACACAAATTATAGAATAACCACTTAAGATCTGGCAACGAATCATGGCAACAACGTTTTAAAATACATGTCTGAATAACAGATCAAATTTAATTTTTTGAGTGAACTTTCCCTTTAACAGTTGTGGTCAAACTTTATTGCCTGTAATATCATGGTTAATTAAAATTTATTGCATTCTTAAGGACACTGCAGATATTACAAGTTTCTTTGTACTTCACGTGGATAGACTTGTAGCAAGTCTACAAAACACATACCGATATCTATGGAAACAAAAAAATATGTTGGGTCATCTTTAGAAAATACAGCTCCACATCATCGATTTTACAAGCAATGCCAGTGTTGCAAAAAATGTCTTTTCACAGCTACTTGGTGAAACAGTTAAAGATTTATATCCATAATTTCTGCTCCTGTTATAATTATCAAAAACTGTCCAAAAGTATAATTCCTCATTTTTATTTTGAAATAATTTAAGTGAACAATTGGGAGTAATTGCTGAAAGTGGAGTTAAAAATCTTATAACCGATTTAGTGTTAGAAGACGTTTGTATTGGTCATAATGAACATAAAGACATTCCTTTAGTACATACACCAGTTAACGAAGCATGTCTGTTATAAATTGATCATTTTGGAAAATTAAAGATAATTGTATTTTCAACTCCACACTCCATTCGAGACTCCACTCCACACTCCACTCCACTCCACTCCACTCCACACTCCACTCCACTCCACTCCACTCAGCATTTTAGCACATGCCGTCCTATCCTGTCCTAACTGATGAGCACTTTCTCAAACCCGAAACGGGTAAAATCCGAAATATGGTGATAAATCGTATAATATGTATAAATATAAACGATATATTTATTTATGAATACAAAACAAACCAGAGTTTACTATAATAAATCAATATTATTCAATAATTCCAATTGATAAAATCAAACACTAAATAAAAGATTCAAAGGCCATTTGATTATCTATTTTATTACTTGTAAATTAACAGCTAATATATTCGGTCGTATCGCTTAGATAGATCTGACCTGATGACTATAACATCTGCATAACTCCATAAATCTTTGATGTTTTTGAATAAATCTTTCTCTGATACTTAATCACTGAGATACTTTTATTATATACAAAAAATATTTCAAAAAGAAAAACCAACAGCAATACTCTTTTACCTAATCAGCTTTTAACATAATTAATTCAATCTATCAAAATTCTTTAAGGTTTAGGCCATGCTAATAGTTACAATTCAGTTGAATGTAAAAATGAGAGGTTAGTGTACGCTTTATTAGTATGGTACTCTTTTAGCACTCTTTATCAAAACAGCGAGTTTCTGTTGTTTTAAATGACATATTCTGACGAAGACGTTTGCTCTTGGTAATTTTTTTCCAGACTTCTGACCTTCAAGGTAAGTGTGCCGGTCATTAACCCAATTATTCCCACGGAAAGAAAAAAATGCCATGTGTTTTAAGAAACTTGGCATTTTTACTTTTTGCAAAAATAAAATCTGCCCATTGCTTTAACAGCATCGCAGTTTTACATTTGTTGTGAAAAGTAAATTTACTCATAGGTGTCTATATGTACAGTTTTACATTTAAGACTAAAAATGCAAATTTGCCATGTAAATGTTTGGACACTTTTTACTTTTTTGAAAAAGTAAACTGTCGGCCGCTATCGGCCATCGTATCAAATTTATCTGCAACGACAAAAACGATAGCGGCTAGACGTAGTGTACAGACGTTTCTTTGACTGAAGCCTCGACAAATCTCATCAGGTAGATACATTCATTTCTAGTTTTGATTTCACGATCATGTTTATTCCGAATCTACTGGAAACTAATTGCTGACCTCAAATTGACTGAATAACAGAGTTTGTTTGGTAATTACAGTGCTCTTTTGGATTGTGACATATGATTGTGTTTATAATTATATTAAATAGGTTGGAAATGATCTCCCTTCATCAAAATAAAAAAAGTGTCACTTTTAGCGAATTTTCCTTCATAAAATAAATGAAAAGTGACACTTTAGCGAATCCTGACGTATAATTGATCACAGCATGTGGTAAACAGAATTTTTCCCTTTAATCTCAATGCATAGCAGACGCAAATTACTCCGTGTTAACACACGATAATTCAGTTTAATATCTGGGAAATGTCTGGATTGCAACAAATCGAAATCTGTGTATAGTAAGAGTGAATATGTATTTTTACCTGCATTTCCAAGATGTGCACCCATGTGTATGGCGCTGTATATCACAATCATAATACCAACTACTTTATGTAAATAAATGTGATGATCAATCGGTAACAGTGGTCCAATCTTTGTCATGCGCAGTAAGGTCAGAGATTTTCTCAACATCAGTACCAATACGAATGCGCCGTTAAAGTTTAAGTTCATTCCACATATTCTTGCCACAATGACGAAACCGTTAGATTCCCTATATCTCCAGGCAGAATATGAACCTAATCCAATGCTAATCAAAACGTAAATAAAATAAAACACTATTTTGCTAAGATTATTTCTGATGTGCGTTTTTGTGAATTTACTTCTTAAACTTCTTCTCTTCCTCTTTTGATGGCCCACTGAAAATGTAGAACTGAAAAAAGGATAAACAATGACAATGTAAAATAGAAAGTAGCATAAAATTTGGTATTAAAATTAAGAGATAACCATACTGTATTTTAGGATCTGAAGATGTAAATCGTAGATTTTTACTGTCGCAAACATAGTTGGAAAACGGACGTTTGTAACAGTAAAATCTTAGATTTACCCCCTGAGGATGCTAAAATACAGTTTGTTTATCTCGTTTCTAATGCAAAGTCTAAAACAATCGTTTTAAATCATTTTTTAAAATTACAGGAAGTTTAAGTATGCGTCTGTGAAATTACGTTGCTATTGGTTCCGACGGTAAATCGCGGATTTTACGCTCTGAAAATTTTGAAGCCATCCAATCAAAATTAGCATTACAAACATACATTTGTAAGTGCATTAGGTTATGATATCCAAATCTATGTTCTGCAGTCCCTTACTAATCACTTTAAAAGAGTTTTCTTTCTAAGATGTGGACAAATCAAAATACCTAAAACTTCAAAGTAAGCGTTTCTTTCACATATGAAAAATGAATGAGTATGTAAGTGATTTTTTATAACGAATCTTTGAAATCATCTGCTATAACTTTTTTCGGTCAAGTCCTCGTTAAGTTTGCTTTGAAATAAGATAGCAGTTGCCTGGCACTGACAGAAATAATTCATTTATGTATGGCATACCTTGCTTTCGCTAGTGCCGGTACCAACTCCGGCTGTCCCTAGTTCCTATCGTTGTCTACGTTTGTCTTCTGTCTTATTCGTGTTTTTCCTCTGTAGTTCCCTGGCAGATTGTGGCATGTAATTATAATTTTCAGCCGTTGTGTGTGTTTCCTGTTATCCGTTTTTTATATTTACTGTATAGAAATGATTCAAAATATTTTCCTGTTGTTTCTTGATATGTTGATAACTTTAATTTTCTCATAAATAATTCAGTTTTAAGAAATTCACTTCGGGATATTTCTGTTTTTCGCTTGAGCTCAATTTTATGTGGTCTATAATTCTGTAGATGTAGTAACATAATTTGTTCACTTTTTATTAATGATTACTTTTGATCAGAAATGCAATACATAATGCTGTTTTGTCACTATGGTTGATTTGTTCAACCTTTTGATTATTGATTCCTTTATATATGTAGTATTTCGAAAAACTATTACTAATGCATTATGATCCAGTGAGTCACTTGGATAGTTGATCATAGTTACCATTCGTAAGCCAGATGTATTCGTCGGTGACCTTTGACATTTTAACAGAGACAAGTGGAACCCGTAAGTGATGGCTAATCAAGAATATTAGCGAAATGTTCCAAATTTAAAGGGCTACGTCTTACATTGGAACTAAAACTCTATGACGAACCCCTCAAATTTGATTGCCCTTGACGTGTTTCGGAAAGCGGTTCTTGATTTTTAACTTAAATATATTAATAACTTTATTCAAATACTTATAACCCATTTGGGTTGTAGTACATCACATTTATAAGAACAAAACATAAAAGAATTAATGTTTACAATGTAAAACAGTTATTTGTCTCCTCTCCTCAGTTCTAATGACTGTTGTAAAAAGAAACGACTGTTTTAATTTGTTCAGAGGTTGACGGATTTAGTATAATAGTCATCTCTTTTAACTGATTCAGGGAATTAAAATTTAGCTGAGTTTTCAGATAATATTCTAAAAGTTGCTTTCTACAAGATTGATTAATTGCACAATGAAAGAAGAAATGTTCCTCATTGTCCAAGACTTTACAAGTTTTACATAGTCTTTCCTCTCTGGGTATCTTATAGTATCTACCAGTTTCTATTAACAACTCATGGTCACTAACTCTAAATTTTGTTATTAGTTTTCTGTTTTCCTTATTGGGATGAGATAAATAATGTGTTTTTTCATTATTTATTTTTAGGGTTTTATTTAGAAAATTTTTATTTTGTTCATTTAATTTAGCTATTTTATCACTTATCAGGTTTTTATAATATTCAGTTACAGAATTTTGAATTTTAGATTTCAATTTAAGTGTTAAGCAAACTGCGTATCGCTCCATTGCTTATATATTTAAATGAATCAATAAGACGTTCAATTTGAGCCGAATGTCAATAGACACCCAAGTAACTGGTCAATGTCATTGTAATAGTTTGGTCTTGTTAATATATCACCAGTCATACTATTAAAAAATGAGCTGGATATTATAAACTAGAACTTCTTGAAGGTAATGGTTGTTATTCGTTGAAGATGGGTACTTTTTTTCAAGAGCTTACCTTAACGATATTGTTAAGTTGTCAAGTATATGTGGGTATCCCTTTAATGTGTTTTTTAACTCTTCAAAGGTAACTCTGCCATTTCCATCTTGATCTGCTTTCTCGAACAAAAGAGCTGTTAAACTTTCAATGCTTTCTTGGCTAAAGTGAAAGGAACTCTCAGTCACACAGGATTTTAAAAGTGCTGACATTTCCTCGAAATCAAGTGCACCATTGCCTACAAATAGAAGAAAAAAATAGTTATTATAAACATTTGTTTTTATTATTAAATTTCGATTACATAAAAGAAATCATGAATTAAAAGTATTCTAATGATAATATTATAAATAATTAAAGAATTGTTTGGAATTTTGGAAATCTAGCTTACTTGAATACATCGGCAAAAATAGCAGAATGGGAAAAATATCAATTACAAGCTGAGAAAAAAAAACAACACGACAATACATAGAGAACACAAATCGAGAACACCCAACAAAGGTAAAAGGATACAGAATAACTGATAATCTACCGATACTGATGGAAATCGGTCTTTTGAGAAAACAGAAACAATCACGATAAAGTAATGAATTTAATCATATCCTTAATTGTTACATTACGTCTCAAGCAATAGAAAAAGATCTTGAATACAAAATTAATTTTAACCCTTATCCTCATATTAAGGCATAGTATGGCTCCACTATGACGGTAAATGACCGGGTTTGCTTATTTCAATTAAAGAGTACTCTTTGTCTGTCTGTGTGTGTGTGTGTGTGGAAAATACAAAGTTGTTGTTATGTTTTCTGATTATAAATATGCAGGACATTTCTAGGACATATCTTTTGAAGGACAACTGAACTCAGGACCCTTTTGACCATGGTTGTCTCCAATCAACTCCGTGATTTCTAAGATATGTTTGAACGAGAATTAAACGTCGGAAGCAAATGGATGGCAAAACTCACCAATGCAAGGACAGTTGATCTAAAAACTGAAACGTACCATCTGTATCAATAACAGAAAACAGTGCCCGAAGCTTTTCCTCAAATGATCCCTTGATAAGTTTTCGTAGACCAGTCTTCAGTTCCTCAAGGTCAACTGATCCATTACCACTTTGGTCGAAATATTTAAAAAGCCCTTCGTTAAAATAAGACTGAAATGTAAAAGACAAGAAGTACATGTGCATAGACTTTTCTAAAAAATGCTTGTGAATAAATAGTAATAGAATAACGAACATGAGATCATTTTCAGTATTTCATTGGGTTTCGTCGAGTGAGTGCTTAGACACATTTCAAACCAACAAATATGACGTTGGTGAATGCAAATCTTTGGAGCGTGCATCGTAAAAATGTTTTGCCGAATAATAACGCAAGAACTTGAAGTTTTGCCAAATCTAGGGTTGGCAGTAACTAATTTTACACTGGACCTTCGAACAAATATAGTTTTGTTCATTATTTTGAGGTCCTAAGAATCGTACACATATTTTGTTTTATGTTTAGATTATGGATGGTTTCCCTGATAAATTGATTGTAGGTGCTGATTTGTCAAAACTTTCACTTTGAGGAAATGTAGGTATAAGGGACCGACCATTTAACTTAAAAAGGGGGGGGGGGTGGCTATGGTTTTTTTCTAAAAAAAATATTTTGGATCTGATTTTATGTGAAAAAAATATTTTGGCTGCCAAAATGATGAAAAAAAAATTTCTGAGGCTTTCTGCCCAAAAAAATAATGTTAATTTAAAAAAAAAATATTTTGTTGATACGCGTGCAAAAAATAAATAATTTTTCGCGAAGCGCGAAAAAAATTTTCTATCCAGAAAAAAAAACATAACCCCCCCCCCCCTTTCAGGTTAGATGGTCGGTCACTAAAGTACGTCAGTCTAACAAAGATTCCATTTTGACATCCCTGAAACGCTTTGTTCCCATACTCGTGGTTAAATCGTTATATATTCAAGGCTGCTCCATTATTCCTCACATATCTAATTAGAAATAAAGATAGAGGTGCCTATGAGTATGTCTACTGCTGTAAATAACACTTAAAATATTCAATGCGAAAATATCAATTTCATATATTTTTTTTTTGCAATTCTCGTAGACTAAGTAAACGGCAATTATTCGATGTTACCTAGTAGTGCTTCAACAAAAAATTGTCTTTATTTATCCTAATAGAATCGGGACTATTCCTGAAACCTTGAATATATACTGATTTTACCCTGGTTTAGCCCTTTATGTTGCTCACGGTAAAATATTTAACATAAAGAACTTACCCGTCGTAAAACAACGGCAGTAGAATACCAAAGGAACAAAGCACAAGATTACATAAATCAAAGTCCAGCGACAAGGCAAAGCAAGAGCATCAGAAGACGGAAGACCAAAGACACCACATTCCCACAAAACACACGAAAATTACAAATACAACACAAAAAAAAACTAAAACATTAACAGTGTGAACTCTGAAAAAAAAGGTGACATCAGCTGTTCCGGAAGGGTAAGCATGTCATGCTCTGTATACAGTACCCGTCACACTGTCAGTGAGGCATATGTTTTGAAAAATCTGTTAAGTTACTGATTGGTTATTGTCATTATCTAACCCTGAGACAAAATCAATTGAGAACCACGGTACGTGTAACTTGTCTAACCCCCAAACAGAACCAAGGTGAAATTTTGAAAGTATTTCGTAATCACTTTAGTATTAAAACATGGACAAGAATAAATCGGTACCATCAACGAAGACAAAACTAAAATTTATCAAGACAACACAAAAAACAAAGTTAGTAAATATTGAAGTTCCTAGGAATTATTTCTAAAATAATCCAGAGGCAATGACTACATCGAAAACACACATAGACAAAGAGATCAAACTAGCACAGCCCAGAAAAGAAAAATGGAGACACACATACAATTAAACAAAACGGACCCATTAAAATGTTGGTTAAATCAGTTCGAATCAATTTAAAATTACCTCTTTAGAATTGATGACTTTCTTAAACATATCAACAGTGATCGCGCCATCTTGTCCGGCTATCTTTCCGAATTGTTTCTCAATAGATTTCAACCATTCATTATCTTTCTCATTGTCCAAACTGTCAAATAAAAAACAAATGATCATTTATTTCTCTATCAAGTTTATGGGTAGGTTTTTTGCAGGTGTTTCCTGATATCTTTCCTATTTTAATTTTTATTTTAATGTTGCTGATGAGAGGTTACTCATTGAAACACGTGTACAACATAACGAAATGCAACTTCTGTATTTCTTTGTATTTAAATTATATATCTGTCGGCTTTTGGTCTTTTTATTTGATCTGCACTCAATAGGTATGGTCCTTACCGGTTTTTGTTAGTCCCCGATGGTCCTCATAAACTCAGTAAAAAGGGAACGATAAAAATCTTGAACACATTCAATAGACATGTAATTGAAATAATGTCGTATGAAAAAGAAAGGGAATGGGGTAAATGTCAAGGAGACAACATCTCATATCCAGGTTAAAACAACCCAAAACTAAGCATCTAGGGGTCACCGTACGGTCTTCAACACAGTGAGGAACCTCACACCATATAGCAAGCCCTAAATGGCCCCAAAATGGTAAAAAAGTGAATAAATCAATGGAAACAAACCACAGTCAATAACCCAAACATCAAGAAACTAAACTTTTATAAGAAGACAAGCACAAGCCAATGACCAACATATTCCTGACTTGGGACAGGCGCAAAAATTGCGGTGGGGTTAAACTCGTTTTCTTGGATCCAAACACTCCCCCTATGCGTGGTGAATGGTTAAAAAATAAAAACACAAAAAGACTCACAGTAAAAATCAAACTAGAAAAAAGTCCAACTTATCAAGACGAGTACCATTACAATGAAGTACATAAAACATGAAGACAATACACACAGGTACTGTTCGAACAAATGCTCGCAGTTACTGACAGCTAGCTAAGGACATAATTTCCGTTGACTATGATATAAAGCCTTCTTACATATGAAACTTCAATTGAAATACTTCTAAATAGATTTGGTATAACAACATCATCCATCATTTATGAAAGAAGAATATGATATTTTGCAATGCCAAATACTGCCAATATGAAAAATTGTTTAAATTTAGTTATGGTGTAAAGCATTTAGGAGATGATCAATATTTTTGCCAACAAAAACCAGAAGTAAAGATTTAACAACAATGCTGTATTTATATCCTTTATGAATAAGTTTGTTCAACGGATTAATAAGTTTGGAAGGACAATTTTTGAATTTATGCGCTTTGTAAATGATGATCAATGATATTGCCATAGAAGTCTGGATGTGAAATGCCCTAATTCATAAGAGCCCTGCATGTAGAACCAAATTTTCTCAATAAGTCAATGTATCTATAATAAAATTTAGAGAATGTTTTAATCAATTTATGATATCTAAACCCTTGATGCAGAAGTTTTTCAGTGAGACAAAGATTTCGGTCGTTGAAGTCAGAAACATCACTACATACTCGTGCATATCGAACAGACCCCGTAAGAAGGGGCTAGCGGAACATAGCCGTCGAGTTGGAGAAAATTAACTATAGTGAAGGACAAATCATCCCTTTTATCATAAACATTCGTGTTTAACTTTCCTTGATTTATTGATATATCAAGATCAAGAAAAGGGGGTATAATCACTGCTGCTATGCTGTTCTGCAGGATAAATTCCATCTATAAGTTTAGAAAATTCAGGATTATTTAAAGCCAAAATATCGTCCAAATATCTATATGTATTTTATCCACTAAATGCTGTTTAGAAGGGTCTTTTTGAATTTTTGCCATGAATTGTGACTCGTAACAATAAAGAAATAAATCTGCTATGAGAGGTACACAGCTGGTACCCATAGGAATACCTCTTTTTTGCCGATAGACTGTATCACCGAAACGAACAAAAATATTATCAAGAAGAAAATTTAATGCTTTTATCATATCCTGACATGTCCAGTTGCTATATTTGTCATGTTGGTCGTCACTGAAAAACGATTTAAATGTATTGCAACAAATGTACGTACATCCTGATTTTTTGAAAGACCATTTGATCAAATACGAAAATTTCTCTTTGATGAGTGTATGCGGTAATGTAGTATAAAGGTTAGAAAAATCATAGCTATCGACGGAGGTGTATGTGTATATAATTGGAATATCATGAAACATAGTAGGAGTACAACCATACATTTAAGTAAACAAAACAAGTCGCAATGAACAAAAGATAAACATGTTCAATTGGCGAAAAGTGCCAAAAAATCAATCATGTACTGTTTAAAAAATGTGGAGACTAATTGTCTGAAAGAGAATGGTAATTTGAACACCAAGCCTTATGATTATATTGCATTATGTGAAAAATAAACGTCACTACAATTACCCCTCATCTGCTTTTTTATCTTCTCCAGTTTTGCTTCCATCAACATTGGCGTCTAATCCGTTGTTTGAGATTCCATCAGCTGTTTCTCCTTCCTTTGGTTTTTTAATCACGACAGCATATCTAATCAATAAATATCATTATTAGGTTTATACAACAGATTCGTTATATGTTGTGCTTTTATTTTCGTGTTTTTCGGCTGTCTCATGTCATTGATGTTTTTCTATTGGCAACTTGGTTCCTTTAACTTTATTAGGGTTATGTTCTGTATCAGCTTTTNNGAGGGTGGTAAAGGGTTATTTTCGTGCAACGTTTTTGGCGTTTTATAAACTCGTGTTTTCGTGTTTTGAGTTTTTATTCCTCGTGTTTTCGTGTTGGCATTATTTCACGTGCCTCGTTTTTGTCCATATTTTGAGCTCGTGATTCGTTTTGGGTATTTCATATTTCGTGCGTGTTCATTTTCCTGTAAGAAATCGGGACTTGTTAAAAGTAGAATTGTAACGGTACCGGAAAGCATCACAGAGCAAACATTCACAGATTTTCATTGATTTTAGGAGCTTTCAGGCAAAAAACTTTAGATAAGATGCATGAATTACCATAAATGATAATGACTTTTCAAGTTTTCGGCGAACTACGAGCAGCAATTTTCCGTTTTTCGTGATTGGCCATTTAAATCACTCGTGTTTCGTTTTCGGCAATTTTTAAGCACGTTCTTTCATGTTGGGGACCCCCCCTTTACCACCCCCTAAGTTGTCGAAATTGCTATTTGTAAAAATCAGATTACAGTAACTTAGGTATTATGGTATTTATTGCTTCGGTATTTTACTATCGTTGCTTTTCAGTTTAGAGATATACCATCCGTTTTGTATGAGATCGTGAGATGCTGTCTCAGATATCCAATCCAACATTGTGACGTCAAAGCCATTATATAGTGAATGAGTAGGCAAGTAAATGAATTCTACTTTAAATAGGCAACAGGTTTTATTTTCATAATGATCTTCTGAAAGAGATATGCCTTGTTGAGCCCTTAAGTGTAATCCTTACCTTAAATGTAATCCGATTACACTTAAGGTTAAGGACCATCCTTTAATGTAATCCCGGTTACATTTACGGTTGCAGGGCCGCCCTTAATTGTAACCGATTACAATTAAGGGAGATAGTGTACATATGCCTTCAGTACGTACCGTAAATGTAATCCCTCGGATGTAGTTTACAATTTGCAGCACATATAAGATAAGAAAACGTGTTCGTCATAGCTTGATTATGAGTCGTATTTGTTTTAAGTACCATCGTTACCATGGAAAAAAAGGGCGGAGAAAAAGTGCTTAGAATTACTATCGGAAATCTGAAATTATGGGCAAGTGACTGTACAGTTGGAATTTTAAAGTACCAGAAATCACGAAAAAACTAAATATTTGCAGATTTGTCAATTACTGATACTAAAAATGTACTCGAATTTTTACTGAATTGTTCTTAACAGAGCTCTTAACCGAGATGAAAAAATAAACAACGGTAATCACTGGTACGGTATGAACAGAACAGAATTTGTATAGACAGTCTATATCAAAATAAAGAAAAACATAACCAGGTTCAACATCAACCCTTAAATGTAATACTTACCGTAAATGTATCAATAACAACTATAACCCTTTTTCACTATCCCGTTACCTGACCTAAATCAACTAAGTCAAAGAGATGAAGAGCCAATGCAGGTAGACCACTACTTATAAAACTACGTCTTGAACGGTAAAAGGATTATACAAAACTGTGCAGAGAAAAAATCCCGAGATTTGGAGCTCCTAGTATATCGTATGGGAAGTCATTTTCCATACCTTGGCTTTATGATGTCACCAGATTGTAGCGAGAGGCGTCATTCGCCATATTTTTAGTCTCGCCCGCGACAAAAAGTCGCCGAAAGTGGGACATAGGAGTGCAAAGTATGACGAGGGTGGAAGCGGTGGCGTCGTTAACGTTTACTAAATACAGGATAGATTGAAAACCTTTTGATGTAGGAACATCTTATTTGGTACAGTGGCAGTACTTATAAAGTGCTACCTGCTGGACACCAAATGATGTGACCTTGACTTAAATTTCACGGTCAAGTGACCAGGTTAAGTTTTTTTTAATGATTTCATCCATTCCTCAATTACTATAGGTGGTAGCTCAATGATATCTGGTATGTAGGTTGGTCTTGGGTAGTTCATGCGAGTCTGTTTTATGACTTTTGTCCTTGACCTCGATTTCATGGTCTAGTGACCAGGTTACATTTCTCTGATTATATCAATTTCTGAACAAATATTAGTGGTAGGTCAATGATATTTGATATGTAGCTTGGTCATGTGTAGTACATACATATTACTTTTGCCCTTGACCTCACTTTCACGGTCTACTGACCATGCTAAGTTTTTCTGATTAGATCACTTTCTCAACAACAGTTTGGCATATGACATTAGTCCTTGACCTAAATTTCACGGTCTAGTGACCAGGTTAACCTCTAATTTGATCAATTTCTCAATTAATATAACTGCTAGGTCAATAATATTAGGAATGAAAGTTGGTCTTAAGAAGTACATGTCAGTCTGGCGTGTGATTTCTGTCCTTGAGCTGTTAAATGAAGGTTTAGTGACCATGTTAATTTTCTTTAGATTAGTAGAAAAAAGAAGGGAAGAGGGGAATGTGTCAAAGAGACAATGACCCAAAGGGGAGTAATAACAACTCAAAGCCACCATAAGATCTTCAATGAACAGTGAGGAAACCCCACACCCAACGGCAGGTCGGAGTCGGCCCCTAAATAAAGAGTAATCAATTTCAGCGAATTTTATACATTACTTGGTTTGGGTAGTTTATGTCAATTTGGTACAAGACTTTTGCCCTTGACCTCAATTTCACAGTCTTATGATCAAAGTTTAAGTTTCTCTGATCAGATACATTTCTTAATAACTGAAATTGGTGTAATTTAGGTTAATTTTTGTAGTATATTTCCTTTGCAATTTGTCGAACAATTTCATACCGATCCATGTGTCCACGGGCAAGACACCTATTTGGGTCCACATTTGTTGTGAATTTGTGGGAAGCGCATAAAACAACTTCATCAGTGAAATCCGGTTTGTGATTCGTTTTGTCAAGTTTCTGAGATATACAAATATATTAAGTTCATTGCCGATACGTGGAAATATTGAGATATTTGAATTCAAGTCTTGTACGATTTGAATTTTGCTCCAATATTGATAGCGTCGGGGTAGACATGATATACACTTCCCGTAGCTTCGAATCTCTGGAATTTATGTCTCTGACAAAACTGCATTTAAAAGGATTTGTAAAGATGTCGCATCGTCCTCAACATTGAACAACAGTAGCATCATACACGACAATCTCTGCAGAGTTTGGCAAGGAAGCATCAGGTATTTGTGAATGAGAAACAGTTTGACCTGATAAATGAAAGTATTCATTTTGTTGCAATTGCTGTCCGATTGTTCTTAGAATGGAGGAGTAAGTCGGAGGGAGTCACATACAGATAGTGATTTTGTGATTCGAGCTAACATAAGATAACCCATCCTTGTCACCTTTCCTGTAAACGTATATCCTTTTTTTATCTTTCCGTTCTTTTAGAGGGGGAGGACGGGGTCTGATCTCGGATTAACGTGAAAATAATGACAAAATCGCGATTTTCCCAGGAAATAAATGACTTAATCCTGATCCCAAAAATGAAGATTCCTATTTTGTTTATCATGGGTATCGTTACGGGTTAATCCCGATTCAGCCCGTTGAATAAAACAACTAATCACGGAGTCCCGAAAAGATCCTTCCTACTCTAATTTCTGTCCAGTTTTCACACTTCCTGAACGGTGTGGAAACATTTGTTTTTCTCTCTAGTGAGGAGAACAAGTTTCGTGACATTTCCCGCCAAATTTATTCGGAATATAATCCTCGGTGTTTTTCGTCTAGTCATCAGAGAAAGACTTTCCACAACTTAAACACGTTATGAAATTTCTCACATCTCGTTAAATAAATTTTCAAATGTTTAAAAGCTCGGCAAGCCTCGCTTTCAAACATTTGCAAAGTTTATTTAACTCGATGTGAGAAATTTTATAATCAACTAGTTCTTGTTGTGGAAACTATATGTCCCTCATTTTTCGATTCCATTACAACGGTTGTCATTTTGAAAATTTTAATCCTCAGAATATAGTGTCTACATTTCTTTAACATCCTATCTGTACATTTTCAAGCGAGTTTTAGCTAGTTGATTATCCAAATGGAAACGCCAGCAATTATGGTATTTCTAGAAGAAAAAAAAACAAAAATTAGTCGCTAGAAATAGATCGCCAGAAATGATATGCATTATGGTTCTTTCGGTATGCCTTTAATTTTTGGTTTTTAGATAAATCCCAAAATTTGTCGCTAGAAATTGGTCGCTAGCTTTAGCCTGGTTAAAAATATTGTTTAAAAGTAAGAATTTCTATCATTTTTATACAATGCCGTCTACTTTTCCGTTTTAGGGTATTGAAAGCTCTAAAACAATTTTTACATTACTTTTGTATAATATTTTGAAACAATTCTGAGCACTTTTTCTCCGCACATTTTTGTTTCAATGGTAACGATGGCTATTCAAAACAAATATGACTCGTAATCATGCTATTGCGGAACACGTTTTCTAATCTTATATGCGCTGCAAATTGTAAACTACATCCGAGGGATTACAATTATGGTAGGTACTGCAGGCATATGGGATGTTCGCTGGTCAATTTCAAAATAACAAGGATTTCAATTACATGTGATTTTTTGCTAGAAAACTGAAAAAGAAGAAATTTAAGCTGAAAAAATTGATAGGTTACCGATGTAATTTTTTTAGATAGGAGTGTTTTCAAAAATGGCGGGAAACTGAACTCCTCTGCATTTTTCATAGGCTTAACATGAGCAATGTTTATCAAATAATGGATGTGACAAAATAACACCAACTGAATAAAATTTTGTAAGATTGTTCCAAAAGATGTATAAAATGAAATTAAGGAAGAAAATTAGGGGGTCACTGGGCAAAAAGTTATTAAAGTTTTAAATGGATAAAACCAGAGAAGTCCGAAAATCTGACAGAAATACACAAACGTGACCAGCGAACATATCAACAATTCATGATAATCAATGTATAATCTTTATTTTATGTACTTTATTTGTTTGAATTTTTCATTTTCATATAAATGCATAATGCGAATGAAATATTTAATATAATTTATCTTAAATAATTACATTTTTATAAAATTGAACATTATGATTAGAGTTTGCTATGAGGTATTTAACATTCCTAACTTACTGATGAAATTATAAAAAGCTTTGTTTAAGACAAAAGACAACCGTAAACAACGATAGGAACTGGGGACAGCCGGACTTGGTACCGGCACAAGCAAAAACTAGCGATAGGGTTAAACCTAAAACTCTCATTTACTTGTCTCGTTGTCCTATAGTATATTAACATACGGGAATGAAACCCAATAAAGGTAGACTACTAAAGAACAAGAGAAAAAGAACATACGTAATTTTGAAATATTTGTCAAAGGGTGCTTGCCGCAAATAAGTACATCTGACCAAAGCCTCGAATTGCGCGAGAAATTCTAACCACTGTGCTCAATTTAGGGACCGACCATTTAACTTGAAGGGGGG
>MJUU01018871.1:0-76866 GCA_002080025.1 Modiolus philippinarum
TTGCAAAGATTCACTTTCAGTAACAGCCCTATTGAAAAGACATGAAATTTCAGGGTCCTTATGTTGCTCACTGCTAAACGTTGACATAGAAAAACCATCACCTTGAACCAATGAACTATCAGAAAGCTCCAAAGGCTTGCTTGTTTCAACACTAACATCACTAAACTGACTCATAAATGTATCCGATAAATCAAAACCATCAATGCTATTTTCATCAACTTTCTGAACTTCCACACATTTCTTTTTCATAGCACGAGTAACTGCACACGCAGGATACAACTCAGAAAACTCCTGTTCAACAGAATCAGGAACTTGATCAAAAGAAGGCTTGTCTGTCACAATAGGATTTCTTTGAACTTTATCCCAGCTAAATCATTACCAAGCAGAAGTTGAACACCTTCAAAGGGCAATGATGACTTGATACCTAAGGTCACAGGTCCAGAAACAATATCCGAAGACAAATAAACATTATGGAGAGGAATAGCAGTATAACCACTACCCCTTTAATAAGAACATTTCTACCAGTACTAGAAATATCATCAAACGACAGGGTTTCCGCCAACAAAAGAGACTGAGAAGCTCCAGTATCTCTCAAAATTCGAATAGAGGTAGAATTACAAAAATCCCTCGAAAGCGACACAAAACCATCACTAATAAATGGTTAAAAAATCTCCATAGTGGGACTAGATGGGGATTTGACCTTGACCTTACTAACAGGATCAGAAACAGACTTCACCTCAGAAAAAGAACTATGCACATCTGTATCAAAATGAGGCAAACATTGTGACGACTCAACAAAACCACTGGGTTTAACTTCACTTTCCTTCCTTTGCTTTAACCGATAACAGAAAGATATCAAATGGCCTTCCTTCTTACAATAATTACACGAAATCGACTTAAATGGCCTCTGTGACTGTGAGGGGGGATAGGACTTGGACATGTTATTAACTGGACGTTGCCTACTATTAACATCATTTGAATGTTTGGGTGAAAAATTTGTGGAATTGTTATTTCTGAAAAATTTCTGTGGTTTATTAAAAAATTGTGTTTTATGTGTAAGTGAAAAATCATCAGCTAAACGTGCAGCAATTTCCAGAGTTTCAGCTTTTTGTTCATCAATAAAAGTTTTATTGTCAGTATTAATACACCTTTTAAATTTTTCAATTAAAACTAGTTGACGTAATTTCTCATGATTGTTATTTATTTTCTTTGATGAACACCAACGAGCAAATAGTTGCTCTTTTGTTCTAGCAAACTCTACATAGGTTTGGTCACTTTGTTTTTCTGCATTCCTAAATTTTTGCCGGTAAGCTTCAGGGACTAGTTCATAGGCTTTAAGAATTAACTCTTTTACAGTGTCATAATCTGAAGCCTGTTCTACTGATAACTGAGTGTAAATTTCCCTGGCTTTACCAATTAACACACTTTGTAATAACATTGACCAATTGTGTTTTGGCCACTTTAAATTCTGAGCTTTTTTCTCAAAATGCAGAAAATATTTGTCAACATCCTTTTCTTGAAAAGGAGGGATCAACCTGATGTTTTTAGCAACATCAAAAGTCTGAGAATTCTGAGAAAGGTGTTGATTCTTTTCGGCTAATTCTAGTTTTTTTCAGTTCTAATTGAAAATTAAACTCTCTTTCTTTTTCTGCCTGTCTTTCCTCTTGTTCTAATTCTAATTTTCTTTCTCTTTCCTGTCTCTCTATTTCTAATTTTCCTATTTCTAATTCTTTCTGAATTTCTAATTTTTTAATTTCCAGATCAGGTGTTTGAATGCCAAAAGTCGCGAAAACAGATTGATCAAAATAATCTTCTTCAACCAAATAATTTGCAATCACATTTTGAATTTCAAATTTTCTCATTCAAGATTTGACATTCAATTTCAAATGTTTTCCTAAGATAATTAATTCATCCTTTTTAAGCTTATCAAAATTCTCCACCTGACACATAGACATGAATTGTTCTGGATCAAATGACATCTTGAAAAAATTTTTGCTGACTTTTAAAAAACATTTCTACTTAACAAAAATATAATAATTTTTTTTAAACAATTTCGAAGATCCCGGACGATAGCCCCCAATTTCTGTTATGTGGTAGGAATGACCAATTAAAGTCAGCAAAGATAAAACAAAATTGGTTCAAATTAACTTTTTAATCAGACAAAAAATAATTATTTTACAAATTAAATACAATATATAACTTATCAATAATGAAGTCCAAGTAATAATCCAAATGAACAGTTCACTTAATTCCACCAATAAATGTCCAATAGAATAATCCTTATAATCCTCACTAAATAGTTGATAATAGATTCACAAAAATTGATGTCGATTTCCAAAACGAAAGATGTGCGTGATAATCCTATATAAACTAATTAATTCTGTATAAACTTATTAAACTGACTGCCTTAACCCTTTTCAGCTACCTCATATAAATACATTTATAATTTCTAGAAAAATCTATCCACAAGATATAACTAGAACATTCTAATGAACTGACAATCACATGACTAGAATGATTATGTGAGGAAAGCCTCTAGAAAATTCTATGTGTTAAATGTTATATATAAATTCTAGAAATTTCTATATGTTCTAAGGTGAAATAACCTTGAACCTTGTTTATTGTAAACAAGTTACATAACTAGGCCAAACAAATTACATAATATTAAGGCCGTACAAAATAAAAACAATGAATAAAATGCATTATAGAATATTTACAACATTTAATTACCTATAACATATTGCTGTGGTCAAGGAAGTGGCAAAACTTTTATTGTAGTAAAGTAAAGATCAACACCCCAAGCTTACACAATGCGTTTGATTCATCGATGTTAAATGTCTACATTGTAGATATATCAGACGTGAAAACCTGACAAATGTATACAATGTTGTCTTTGCACGACGACAAGTCAATGAAAGGTAGACAGCTTGTGGTGTAAATCTTAATTTCGGTAACCTGAAAGTTTTGCCACTTCCTTGACCGCAGCAAATAATTTCTACTGTTTTATTACACTGGCATTCCGATCCGCCGATTACATGCTCTTAGAAAAATGGAATGGAGGGCCTATATGTTCTATTTTGAACATATTCTGCACGAACGAAATTGCATTAAAAATGAATATCAATACAGAATTTTGTATTGATATTAAACAGTGATTCTGATTTGACACTGAATAATAATCGAATTATTGAAGATTTTCTATAGAAGTTGATGAGATCGAAATTTTTCCCTGAAATAAAACTGAAGAAAATCATCAATAAAAAGACAAAAGACGAATAAAAACAAAGATAGGGGACTCCTGGAAAGCCGGACTCGGTACCGGTGTTATATTGTTATTTTCCCCCATGCTAGATTTTCCCCGGGGGAAAATTGAGATCATTGTCAGTTTTCACCCGCGGAAAACTGGCAAAACGTATACGTATTGCAATTTTCCCCCCATGCTGATTTTTCCCCACATCTTGATGACTTTATATTCATTTTACGAAAGAATATGGAGTAAATGAACACATATGTTAATTCCAACTGCAATTAATTTTGAAGAGCGATATGGCCATTTCAGAAAATTAATTCCTCATCAGCAGCACTAGAACCCAAACATAGGAAATCCACGATTTCAAAAATGCTTATAATGCAAAAAACCTTGTTCATTGTTCTATATTACCTGACCTAACAGGCTGTCTTAGCTTTGATTAACAACTTAAGGTAGTTCGATCCTAATAAAAATTTCAGACAGAATTTTATTCTTTTAAGATATTTTGTAGGTCTTCACCTATATATTAAAAAAATAAAATTAAAATGATATGTCCCGTTATCTGGCTTTGAAAATTAGGCCAAATTCAGTATTTTTCAGCAATATTTACAAAGAATATATAGGGAACTGCGATAACATGCTTATTGTTTATCTTTCATATAAAATAAATATCAGACAGATTTTTTTTATTTTTTGATATTTCAGAGATATACACTTAAGCTATCGGTTACGCTGAAAAAATCTATATGTCACCGTTCGATTGAGAGAGATATTTTATATAGTTTACGAAGTAGACAATATTTACGGGAAAAGGGAGCTAAATCGCGGGAAAGTGTATGTCAATCTATTATGACGTCACAGTGAATAGGCCAATACAGGAATATTCCGGTTTGAAAATCAAGTCAATTCCGCATCCGACTCTTGTTACACAAATGCGCCAATCGAATGCCGTGTGTCGCCAGAAATCCAACGTAAAAAAGCTTATATACCGCTCTGCCAATTTTGGCAAAACAGTAATTGCAATTGCCTTTAGATGGCCTCCTTTCAGAATCAGATTCAATATCTAATCATATTTTCAACTTATAACACTATGATGATTGCCACACAACATAAAAGGACAAATGCATTAAAATATAATTCAAAACAACATATAGACGTATATATTAGCGTTAAAACTGACAAGATTTCTGGCTGGCTCTATTTTACAACAAACCAAGATGAAATACTTTAATAACTTCCGTCGTCAAATCCTCCCGTTTTACCTGCCGTGCTATTGATCAATTCACTTCAAACTTCGTCGACTTATTCATACTATGAAAGCATATTTGGGTCATTTTCATGATGAAAAAAAAAATATTAAAGTCGTTCCTACGACTTGTAAAGTCGTTCCCATGACTTGTAAAGTCGTTCCCACGAGTTATAAAGTCGTTCCCACGAGTTGTAAAGTCGTTCCCACGAGTTGTAAAGTCGTTCCCACGAGTTGCAAAGTCGTTCCCACGAGTTGCAAAGTCGTTCCCACGACTTCTACAATTCGTTCCCACGACTTCTACAAGTCGTTCCCACGACTTCTAGAAGTCGTTCCCACGACTTATCAAGTCGTTCCCACGAGTTGTTAAGTCGTTCCCACGAGTTGTAAAGTCGTTCCGACGACTTATCAAGTCGTTCCCACGAGTTGTTAAGTCGTTCCCACGAGTTGTAAAGTCGTTCCCACGACTTATCAAGTCGTTCCCACGAGTTGTTAAGTCGTTCCCACGAGTTGTAAAGTCGTTCCGACGAGTTGCAAAGTCGTTCCCACGAGTTGTAAAGTCATTCCCACGAGTTGAAAAGTCGTTCCCACGACTTCCAGAAGTCGTTCCCACGAGTTGCTAAGTCGTTCCCACGAGATGTAAAGTCGTTCCCACGAGTTGTAGAGTCGTTCCCACGACTTCTACAAGTCGTTTCCACGAGTTGTTAAGTCGTTCCCACGACTTATCAAGTCGTTCCCACGAGTTGTTAAGTCGTTCCCACGAGTTGTAAAGTCGTTCCCACGACTTCTACAAGTCGTTCCCACGACTTATCAAGTCGTTCCCACGAGTTGTTAAGTCGTTCCCATGAGTTGCAAAGTCGTTTCAACGAGTTGTTAAGTCGTTCCCACGAGTTGTTAAGTCGTTCCCACGACTAACCAAGTCGTTCCCACGAGATGTAAAGTCGTTCCCACGAGTTATAAAGTTGTTTCTGGTCTGTCACTTTAGTAAGTAAGCGTGAAAGATTAATTCGCGATTTTTTTATGGAAGGTCATAAGGGTGTGTTGAAATCCGTGCCAATTTAGGCTCACTGTGAAATTATTATTACGATGAAAAATTGACAACAAAGAATCTGACCCTTTCAGTTTTTTTTTCGAAAATGCATATTACATTCAATAGTCATATTAAAGTTAATATAAGCTACAGGGAACGCACATGAAATTTTGTAATTGAGTACTAAAAATAGGATGCTTTCATATTTCACATAAGAATCAACATATAGACTTCCAAAAGTTCAGTTTGCAACTCCGTCAGTTTAAAGGTGGAAATACTATTAAATATACCTATCTTTTACACGACCGAAAAAGGGCAGTCGTAGTCGCCAGTGTAAGGTTGAATTTTGACCCCGTTGAAAATTGACCTTTTGGTCGTTTTTCAACGTTGAAAATTGATCCAAAAGCCATTGAATTTTGATCAGCTCAATATTCAACGGGCTAATTGTCAGATTTCAAGGTTTATTTTTTTGAATTTGAAAACCCATGCGTTGAATACTGACCATCGTGGAAAAATGACCACTCCAAAAAAATATATTCATGTGAGAAATACAAAGCTGGACGTGTAAAAAAATCCGAAAGTTTGTACAGGATGTGCCAATCTCAAATTATATGGGAACCAATTTTGGAGACTTTTATGTTTGCAAACAAAACTTTTTGATGATAGAGTATATCCGAATTGGATAAAATTTTACATAAAGCTTGTAGAAGTTGTGTGATAAAAATTTTGGGTCATTTTTTCCAAATGGAGGACGTTGCCATGGAATAAGGCGGAGAAAATATTTAAAGTGCTCCGATTTGGATGAAATTTTACAGAAAGATTGTACAAGTCGTGTTAAACTTAATTGTAGGTCAACATTGAAACGAAAAAGAGGCGGGAAAATTAAAAGTGCTCCTAAGTGGATGAAATTTTATAGGAAGATTGCACAAAAACTTATTTTTGGGTCAAAATCGCAGTCCTTCCTACGCAAACCGAAAAAAGGCAGGAAAATCAAAAGTGCCCAAAAATGCATGAAATTTAAAAGAAGCTTGTTTATGGAAACTAGAACTTATTCTTACCTAGGTTAAAATTTTCCAAAATGGCAACATTTACCGTAGAAGTGGAAAATGGTTTGAAATCGAAAGCAGTGCAAGTTGGATTAATTTTTTTTTTTTTTACAAAAATGTAATAAAACAAGCATAGAGCTTATTTCGAGGCTAAAAATGTCACAAACGATGGTAAGGAAAGGTAAACATGTGGGAAAATTGGAAGCGTTTCAATCTTTTTGAAGCAATACAGAAGGGTTGAGTAGGACATACAGATGTCTTATTTACACTTCGGACTCTGATATGGAAGCTTCTTTGGGAGAATTCTGTGTTTGCATCTAAAAACAGTTATTACTTGTTCTTTGTTGGATTTCACCTTAATATAATGCTGTAATATTCTACGACCAAATTTTCGGAGACCATTTACCCAATCTTTACAAGACTTTACAGGAATGAAGATACCATTCCCAAGCTCGGTGCTTTCAGGTATTTTTCAGATTTTTCAAAGGGGCCGCCATTCACATGAAATCAAAAACTGCAGGCAAGATTAAAATGCTCCAGATGGAATTTTACAGAGAGGTGGTATAGGAAGTTTATAGCATTGGTTGGGGCCTAAAAATTCAAAATATAGGTCGTTGCAATGGAAACGTCAACGAAAGAAGGGAAATTTAAAGTGCTCTAAATTGGATAGAATTACACCAAATGTATTCTATGACTAGAAGTTTTATGTTGAAAATTTGTCTGGTAAATCCTGATACCAGGCTCGGATATGATCTTTTGGAGAGTGGGAAATTTGTGGCTCAGAATTTGATTTGTAGTACATTATAATTGCAAATATGGGTGAGGTGTGTTTTTGAATGAGTGAAATCACGTCCCTCTATTTTTATTTCTCTATTAACATTTAAGGTGGTACGGGGGTAGAGGGGGTGGGCTTAGTGAGATAGAATTTCCTGATATTTTCACAACTTACATTTTGTTATAAGAGCATTAGAAGATAAAATGAAATCAAAATTGGGGGCCACCTGCCATATAAGCATGATATCTGTCAAGTAATGAAATCAGCTATTTTAGGGGAAATTTGCGAATTCAAACAAAATTTAAATCTATTTTAGTTACAGCTGGTAGATTTTTTTTAAAGGTGGTAAATTATTAGCTATTAAACTTGTTTTCAATTTGCATGAAAAATATTTTGGGCCACTGATCTTATTTTTGAATAAAACAATGGCAACCCAATTCCGAAGCAAAAATAATGATCAGGGAGTTCCAAAATAAAAAATCCGAAATCACGGCATTTCATATCCAACACGAATTGAGACAGCATGACATAGACAAAACAAACACAAAAATGAACAAGAACACCACAAAACTAAAGCGCTAATAGTTTGAACCCTACAAAACTTATCATAAATGACGAAAAACTTATTTCATCCCTTTTATTTCTATATACATGTAAATAGTATCCCCTTGATAGAAGACATTTGCTGAAATATCTGGATGTTCGATATTCTGCAGAGCTACCCAATATAAGTGGCACATTTGATCAGGTTTAATTGTGATAAGACATCGAAAATCATTTTGCCAACATTCCTACAAGGAATTTTGTAGGAATCGTATTTTTGTTAGGTGTGCAAGAATGATGCGCAGTTTAAAACTCCGTACTACCTAAATTTTTCTTCATTTCTCTATTTGTTTTCTTCTCAAGCCAAAAGCAATAGTGTGTACATTTAGTGTAATGATCTGCAACTTTAAACCAACATAATGCATGGCATGTGAATAAAATTTGAATGGAAACCTTAATCTATAATTTTTAGAATTTTCAAAAAATGTGTAATTTAACAAAGAAAAACACTAATAAGTAACAAATAACAAAATACCCAAGTAACTGTGAATTTACTTTCTGCATATGGGTATTTCGACAACTTATGTCTCTTAAGTGCAAATTAAATCAAAAACATTTGGAAATCCATAAACCGAAAAATGTGTAAAAGTTGATAGAGAAGGGTCTAAATAGAAAACCAAAATGAGCTAAGGACCTGCATGGTCGGTTTTCAACATCAAAAAAATTACCACAAAGGGTCGATATTCAACATTGACAAATGACCTGTGGGTCAATTATCATCGCTGAAAGTTAAAGGCAATACAAAATATGATCAGAGAGTCAGTTTTCATATAGATAAATGATGACAGCAGTTTTGATATAACTGTGATAAGTCTGTGTCGTTTACAACAAACAGCATGGTTACATTCTTTTTTTTCTTTTTTGAGCTTACATGGCTAGCGTACGACAGCTTATTCGTGCCAAGTAGAAGAAAAAAAAATATAATAAAAATCGTTAAAACGATTTTAAAAATCGTTTGTACGATTTTAAAATCGTTAGAACGATTTTTAAAATCGTTTGTACGATTTTTTTAAATTCGTTTGTACGATTTTAATTGCGTTTGTAAGATTTATAAATCGTTTGTACGATTTTAAAAATCGTTTCTACGGTTTTTAAAAATCGTTTAAACGATTTTTATAAAGTCGTTTGTACGATTTTAAAATCGTTCAAACGATTTTTTAATTCGTTTGTACGATTTTAAAATCGTTTAAACGGTTTTTCAAAATTGTTTGTATGATTTTAAAAATCGTTAGTACGTTTTTTTAAAGTCGTTTGTACGGTTATAAAAATCGTTTATGCGATTTTTAAAAATAGCTATTTGGTTTATTAATACAATTGTATGGAGGCTTATTTATGACATTTCTGCATTCGTGAAGTTAATAAGCTGCCCAGATAATGATATCCATTTACAGACATAATAATTTCTAGGGAGAATGATTAAAATTGTACTCTCGCTTACTGGCAAGTCCCATAAGCAAGCCTAAACATATTAAACGAATAGAGACAATGTTCGGTAATGAGTTGAGGTTCGAAATCGAAAGATAAATATTACATTTCAAGGTCATACGACTATTGACATTCATTACCTTATCTTTTTTCTTGCCTGAATTCAAGAAGCTAAGGAGTCGAGACGAAGAGGTTGTTCTAAGTCTTCTAATTGTTTTCAAGGAAGAATTTGCATTTGTCCCATGCATATGCTTGTTCCAGTCGGAACAAATTAATTATTTTCTCCTAATTTCATTTCAATTTTTCATTTGTATTTGAAACAAGAAAAAACATTCTTCAAATCAAAATTAAATTATTTATTTTCATGACAAGTAGGATTAAAATATTTATTTTAACTGGCGTCAAGATTTAATTATTTATTCAAAATATCGCCCAAGCCCCACCCCTGAAAATCAAATGGTCGTCCACTAACATTTACTGAAATTTCAGTATCTATATTTAGTTTAAGATAATAAAGTGTGAATTAAAAAAAAATGAATTTGGTATCACTGGTGGATCAGCCTTCAAAAAGGGGTTCGAACCTCCGAAACCAATCTTTAGGATCCGCTTATGCTGCATTGTGTGTGTGTGTGTGTTTTATTTGCCACTGGATGATGCTTCTGATGGTAGACTGTTAGTACCCAAGGTAAGCATCGGGCTAACCCTGCTGTTCAGTACTTTCAAAAGTAACAATAACTTAAGTTTTGAAATATTTTATACACTAAAAGTAACCTCCTGCAGTTCATTTTTCGATATTATTATACCATTCATTGGCAAAGACAGACGTGGTGTTCCAACCCCCTTTTTCTGGGAAAAAATTAATTTCGTACATATTTGAGAGAAAAATGGGCAAAAATAGTAACAATTTCGTCCTGAACCCCCCTTTTTGAAGGCTTGATCCGCCGGTGAAGGTTAATTGATTTCTATAATGAACAGCTTTTTTTCAAGTGCTTTGTGTATGGAAGTTTCCTTTATTATGCAGCAACGACTCCATGTAAAAGATAAATCAATGACATTTTGGATCGGAGAAAGTTAATGCAGCCTTTTACCACTGGGGTCGAAGTACGTATCGAGAATTACCTTATTTACATGAATTGCATTTAATTTCTGTAGATGCGACTCGATTAAGTGCCTTATTTGTGTACGCATTTCGACCCTAGTGTGTTACTATATATAGTTATAGCCAGTCACAAGCCTGGTGAAATGCAGAGTGACCTTTTCACAGTTTAAGGAAATGAAAAAGTGAAAATGTATAGAGTTTGTGTCAAACAATTGGTCTTTTTTCTATTTTATCTCACCATCACCACCACCCAGCAGCAGTTGAAGCAGCAATTATACCCCGTATGTGGCGTAGCAGCATCAATATAGTGAAATGAGTACACGAGCACTTTTAAAATATACTCTCGAGTTGTAAAATCATATTTATAATCAAGTCATAAGCATCATTAATAAGTAACGAGTTATCACCCCTACCTAACAATGAATGCAAACCTGATAGAAGACCCCCAATTGGGTTATATAACCAGATGCTCACACGTGAGCCTGTTCTCTCACATGGTGGCTATTAATCAAATAAGATTTTTCGACAGAGTTAAATGAGTAATCTGAGGTGACAGCAAAGTGTTAGTAAAATCATTCATCCGGTAGATTACTGTCATGTTAAAATACCTAGTTAATATCAATTATGAGACGGATTTCAAGAATAACCAATTTACAACATTTTCCCATAGAGTTCTAAGTTAAACTATAATCCCTGGTACCGGGCATCTTTTTGTCCCCCGTCGCAACCCGGTGCGGGGACATAGAATTACCGGGCGTCCGTCCGTCCGTCCGTCACACTTTCTTGTAAGCACTCTCATGTCTACAAATTTTAACGGATTTTCTTGAAATTTATACCAAATGTTTATATCACTAATACCTTGGTCAAGTTCGAAAATCAGCCTTGGTCGATACTTTTTGAGAGAGTTATGGGACTTTGACCGAAATCATGACTCTGTTTTATCCAAAAATTGACCTTGTAAGCGCTCTCATGCCTACAAATTTTGACGGATTTTCATGAAATTTATACCAAATGCTTATACTACTAATAGGCTCTGTAAGTCTCGTCATGTGACATCCGAGAATATGCGTGAAACGTTGTTACCGGGTACATTGTGCCTATGTAGTACTATGAGAAATTGTTGGGTTTTCGGTTCACGGCTCAAATTAAGAGTGGGATGCGTTTTCTCTGAACTAGAATATTTTATCCTTCAAGAATTATACACTTTATAACCTTAACCTACACTGAAATTGAACATAATAACGCATTGTCTATGTAACGTCAAGTGAAGTTTGTCCCGGAAGTGAAGAAGTCGGAAGCGGTTTTAGTGCATTATATATTAGAGTTCCGGACTTTGAAAGTGAAAGTAGAACGAGATTCGATACCTTGGTCGAGTTCGAAGATCAGTTTCAGTTGAGGACTTTTTCACGGAGTTATTGGACTTTGATCAAAATAACAACTCCGTTTTAGCCAAAAATTGATCTTGTAAGCGCTCTCATGGCAACAAATTTTGACAGATTTTCCTGAAATTTATACCAAATGTTAATACCACTAATACCTTGGTCAAGTTGGGACATAAGCCATGGTCGATCCTTTTTGTATCCCCACAGATTTTGGAACTGCCCTGAATGTTTGAAAATATTGCAATTTCATATACAGTATACTAGTATATTGCAAGAGCGGCGGGGGCCCAGGAATTCTATTCTTGTATATCTGATTCGTACAGATAAGTAAAATTTGGTAGATGACCATTTAGTAACCATGCCTAGTAAATATCAACTTGATATGTGGAAAGGTTATCAAGAATAAGCAAATTTCAACATTTCCCATAAGAAAAAGCTAAGATCTGCATTAGCAGCCATCTTGGATTTATGATCGTTACTAAAATCATAAATATGTTCAATGACCATCATGTTACCATGTTACCACGCCTTATTAATATCAACTTGCTGTAGAAACCGTTTTCAAAAATAAACATAACTACTTTCCTAGTGACAGCTATTTTGGATTTGTGAATGGTACAAATATTAAAATTCGGTTGATGACCATCATGTTACCAAACCTTGTTATTATCAACTTCAACAGTTTTCAAGAATTTAATTATCAATTCACAACATTTTCCCGTAGGGTGCAATGCTGAATTAATGCTGCAGGGGCGTCCATCTTGGATTCATGATCGATACTAAACTAAAATTATACATTTTCTTGGTGACCATCATGTCACCATGCCTAGTTAAAATCAACTTGATGTAGGAAACGGTTTTCAAGAATTAACAAATTACAATATTTTCCCATAGGGTTGAACTATGGATGAGATGCGATGATGTCAGACATATGTAGAAATTGTAGTTCTAAACTTTTGCTATTGAAACTTTACCTCTATCTCATAGCGGTTCTGAAAAATGAGTATATTTTTTTTTATATCTATAACGCTTTTCCAATTATTTGAAAAAAACAGCAATTTACCCTTATGTGAGGGGCAGACCGGGGGTGTCTTATTTTTTTCTCCCGACCCCTTGCTCCCTTTTCTGGTCCTTTATCTCCTTTTTCCCTTCCCTCTTTCTTGTCTCCAGCCCCATTTCTCCCGGTCTCTCTTTAATTTTCTTTTCTCCCTTTTCTCCTTTCTCCCGCCCCTTTTCTCCTTTCCCCCGTCCCTTTTCTCCGTTCTCCCGCCCATCTTTTCTGTCTCAAGACTCATTTTTCCTTTCTCCCGGTCTCCCTTAACCTTGTCCACCCCTCTTATGTTCTGTCTATAGTAACAGCGGCCATGTTATTTGATCAAAGGACTAATCGAACACAATTTTGAAACTGCATACCCTGGTGATGATTCAGGCCAAATTTGGTTACAATTTGCCCAGCAGTTTCAGAAAAAATTTAAACGGCCTTGTCTCTCAGTCGCCAGACAGCCATTCTACTGACTAGCTGTGGTTGGAAGTTGGAATTAAAATGCACAGAAAGATTCGCATCAGTAAGTAATGTTAGATACCGACTACATTGAATAAATGATAATGTGTTGGTAAGGTGAGCTGCAACGGTAGAATATATGATTCCGAATGCCAACAGTGATGAAAATCATCTTTTGTTACCGAAAGCTATATTTTTATATAGCCTAGGTGGCCGAGTGGTCTAGAGCGCTGGACATAGTGCAGGCGGTGTTGCCATAGATGACAACAAGCAGAGGTTCAAATCCAGCCGAAGACCTTGCTGGATTTTCCGATGTTAACAGGTTTAAAAAGATGATTTTCATCACTGTTGGCATTCGGAATCATATATTCTACCTTTGCAGCTCACCTTACCAACACATTATCATTCATATTATACATCTATACATTGAATAAAGATGGACTGCATTCACGAAAGCCCGATGGAGCGGGAGAAAATTTTGATGTACGCCCAGATACATTCAAAACCTGGACATCAAATGCAGTACAATCCTTGGTAATGATTATCATAACCCCGCTTGAAAAAGCGGTGGGTACATAGTGATGGGGGTGTCCGTCCGTCTGTCTGTCCATCCGTCCGTTCGTTTGTCTGTCCGTCACACTTTTTTGTCACAATTTTCTCAGCAAGTATATGTTGGAATGATTTCATATTTGGTTTGATGCTTATTTATGAGTTGAAAAGTGTAAGCTATTTTCAGGTATACTGTTTTACTACTTTCTGTTTGCCGATATGTCGAAGTTTTACCATCACTCATTAAATGTATAAATGAGAAATTTTCGTCGCAGTTTACTTCGCTTGTATGAGTGGGAATGACTTGGAATTTGGTCTGGAGCTTCATCACGGTGAAAATAAAACACACACACACACACACACACACACACACACACACCGGCGAATATATACTGATGAGGGTGTGAGGGTGTCCGTCCGTCCGTTCGTTTGTCTGTCTGTCCGTCACACATTATTGGTCACAGTTTTCTCAGCAATATATAATATTGGAATGATTTCATATTTGGTCTGAAGCTTGATTATGACATGTTGTAACGTGTACGACATTTTCAGGTTTGCCGTTTCACTACTTCATGTTTGCCGATATGTTTTAAGTTTTACCATAATCCACTTTAAATGAAAACTTTTCGTCACAGTTTGGCTTCTATTGGAATAATTTGAAACTTTGTCTCGAGCTTTATTACATTGGGTTGCAACTTGTAATTCATTTACAGGACTGTTGTGCTTTCACGTCCAGTTTGACGATTCTCTGATTTTTAACTATAACTAACTATGTCTGTTGAGTTGTAACGTGTAAGCCATTTTTAGGTCTGTATTACTACTTCCTGTTTGCCGAGATGATGATGTTTAACTATAATCCACTTTTGAGTAGAAAGTTTCTCCACACTTTACCTAGCTTATATGACATGCATTCAAACTTGGTCTGGACAACTGTTAAAAAGAAATTTATTATACTTAGGAAAGGGGGGGCTGGGGGGAGGATTCATTTGTGGTCCAGCGGAGGACAATATTTCAACAAAATTTACAAAAATTTAGATATTGTAAGGTTCAAAATAGAATCGGCTTTCGGGTCAGCATTAAAAATATACTTAGAACAGTCGGGTTTTATATTTTTCCATTCAATTTTTCATCAACCGGTTCATTTTATATTCAATCCTAAAAGAACTTTCGGCGACATTTTTTTATGAAAGGGAGTTTGAATAGAAGAAATATTACCCGGTAAATATTTCATTACCTTTAAGTAAATTGCAATAAAATGGCGCTAGTGAAAAAAAATAATCAATGCAAAGCAACAAAAAAATGAAATATCGACTCAGATGAAAAAAAATGAAAGAAAAAAGGGAGCAAAATGTAAATGCCACTAGAAGGGTGACAAAGGTAGACTGTTATAGAAATATTAGAAAACCGTTGATTTCCAATGCAGCTGTCAACAAGGGAACAAAGAAACTGTTTATTAACACCTAAACAATTCTATTGTGTTTAAAGGCGTTCTTGCGTCAAACAGACCTGTACAAATAACTGATTAATGGTAATTAATAGATCTAAAACACCAACCCATACGATTTGAATATCATCACTTTTATTGTCACTTTTATTACTTTTGCATAATTATTTCAACGACATTGACAAAATCAATAAGAGTCCTTTCAATATTGTTAATCTAATAAATAATAATGTTAAGCCTAATCACCAGTACCATTTATACTTTTGTTTTGTATTTAGTACCACTAGGTCGATGCTTCTACAGCTGGACTTGAAGTCCCAGATGGTGTTCACAACCATGTAGCTAGTACATCGTTACTGGCCTGAACCTCGATCTTATTTGAAGACTAGCAATATCTGGATTTAAGAAAAATTTGTAAAAAAAAACAAGGAGTATCTCCCTCTTCCATAGCTCTTTCCACAGCTGAGTTTGGCTTTTTTATTTAGATCATATTCGTTGTTTACTCTTACTCTCTCTCTCTCTCTCTCTCTCTCTCTCTCTCTCTCTCTCTCTCTCTCTCTCGTCAGTAATGACTTCGATGGCGTCAATATAAGCAAAACTTTAATCCCTAAATAGCTCACGTCAAAAAGCTGTCTGTTTCCATTAGTTTTGAAACATACACTAGAATCATTGTTCCAGGAATGTTCAGTCATAAGTGTGTATAACTGGATATCAACTATGACAAGTTTATCGCTCAACCTCCTTTTCACTGTCGTTTAATGAGAGATACAGGTCCTTGCTCTTCAAAATGTATGTCATTTAGAACAAAATTTTTGTGGAATAGTCATTAGATAGTAAACATGTAAAAATTAGTTCGATCAAGTGAGGCTCATTCCAAGGTAGCTTCAAGTATTGAAATAAGCTTCACATTTGACTTTAATAAGAAATTCACAATAACGTCTTGTCTTATAATGCATTTTCTGTCATAACCAGACAAGAAATCTATATGTATTACTTAATCTTTTTATTTATATTTGTGTCTGATCCGGACCTTCAACTAAAATGGCCAACAGTTGTAATTAGCTAAACATGGAGTCCTGTGCTTATTTTAAAAAATATTATCTTGTCTTAAACAACACAATGTACAATTTTCATTATATGGTGTCATAAATCGTCACCATTGTTTTTGATTTAACAAAAGAGTCCTTAACGTCAGCTGAATTTACATCTTTTTTGGTTTTTTATAGCTCACCTAACGAAATGAGAGGGCTCCTGTGATACCCCTAGCGTCGGCGTCGTCGTCCGCGTTCGCGTCCAGTTAGGAAGAATGGTTAAGCTCCATTCCCACTTACTGCAATATCCCCCATCAACCATTGGTATGCATGGTGCGTCTAGGGATGAAAACTGCAATGCATGCTTCGGATGCTGTCTGCGACCTACATTTGACACATGAATGCCTCGGTTAGGTAGAATGGTTAAAATCTAGTCCCACTTACTGGCATGTCTCATATCAACAATATTGATATGCATGATGCCAATTGCAATGCGTGTTTCGGATGCTGTCTGTGACCTACTTTTCACACATGAGTGACTCGGTTAGGTAGAAAGGTTAAAATCCGTTTACTTGCATATTTAAAATCCACTTACTGGCATGTCCCACATCTACAATATTGATTTGCATAATGCATCTAGGGATGACAACGACACTGCATGCTTCGGATGCTGTCTGTGACCTACATTTTACACATGAGTGACTCGGTTAGGTAGAATGGTTAAAGTCAATTCCCGCTTACTGACATCTTCCACATTAATCATATTGATATGCATGATGCATCTAGGGATGACAACTGCAATGTATGCTTTGGATGCTGTCTGTGACCTACATTTTATACATGACTGACTCGGTTAGGTAGAATGGTTAAAGTCTATTCCCACTTACCGACATGTCCGACATCAACCAAACTGGCATGCATGATGCATCTAGGGATGATAGGTGCAATGCATGCTTTAGATGCTGTCTGTGACCTACATTTTACACATGAGCGATTCGGTTATTTGACATATTCAATATCAACCTTTGTTGGTTAGCATGAGGCATCTAGGGATGACAGCTGTAGCACATGTTTCGGATGTTGTCTGTGACCTACATTTTTACACATGGGCGACTCGGTTTGGAAGAATGTTAAAGTCCATCCCCACTTACTGACTAGCTCAAAATAGAGACAAACTGCATAACGAGGTGAGCTTAGCAGGCGGTGACTGCATCTATGTTTATGATTTCTTTTAATTAATTTTATAGCGTTTAAGGACAAGGATATTAACAAGAGCCATACACAGTTTTGTGCAAAGAGAAGTGCACGTAATAGACATGTCATCTAAAGGTCACTGATACTGGCTCTTGTTATCCTCTAGGTTTTTAACTTTGAAGAGAAAATCATATAATTCTTAAAATGTATGTATATGAGACGCGTCAAGCGAAAAGGGACCTTATGCAACTTCATATTATTCGAAGAAAAACGCCTTTGAAAAATTATCAGTTTTCCAAGACCCAAAACATAATCATAATTGATTCATAAAAGTAATGCCACATGTTACATGTAAAGGGCGTTGGAAAGATATTGTATCAAGGAATTTTTCTGTTTTAGCTACGACGAAATATTACTTGCTTGAGGAATGAAATCGGTTACCATAGCAACGTTACTACATTGCATTTCTGAGCAGAATAAAGTGAAGGAAAATCATTGCTTTTAGAAAAACGTTCTGTACAGGGAATTTGGTGTGACAGAAGTTCAATTTTTTTACATCTTTTTAGATTGATTGTCTTTTCAAAATCATTAAATATGAAAAAAACGCGTTTTGCGGTTTACACTCGTAATGATATTTTGCAAAAATACACGCCTGGTTGTATTTTCAAATTAAATTAAAGTTAAGTTATTTAATATTATAAAGATCAATGGTGGCGACTGCGGTTCGAACTCGGTTCGCATTATTAGCAGTCTGACGCTCTACCAACTGAGCTTCAGAAACAACCAATTTCAAAGGGTAAATTAAAATATTTAACTTTCAGAACTTCGCTTATAGGGAAGACTGACTTTCAGATCGATTTGTAAACATTTTTTTTTTCTGGAAATAAAGTAAAGAAACATTGTAGACAAAAAAACATTGTTGACAAAAAAAATTATATTAGATGTGAAGTGCAATTTAAACAGGCTAAGGACGTCATTAGCTGTTGAAAACCGTGTTTGAAACTTCATAAAATACTTCCGTCTCAATACAGAAAAGAAACTGAGGGCAAGGAAGAGGGGGTCATTTCAACCCCCTGAACATAGGCCGAAAATATGCAAGATCAAGTAAAACACAGTTTGATGCAAATTTTGAAATGTTTTGTGTCATTATTTCGTATTCGATGAAAATCGACTTAAGGACACTTTTCGCTTGACGCGTCACATATGTCTAAATTTATCATGTTTAAACGTTTGTAATTGTAGACCAAGGAAGGCTAGAATCAGCTGAAATAAAGATCCATGGCTTTGTATGTGATAGTCACAATGGTCGAAGATGTTTAACAGCTGTGCAACAAAGTACGTTTAATATTTAAAATATTCCTTTTTTAGTTCCATCGACTTATATGAATGCACAAGTCGTTTAAATGTAAATGGCACCTTTTTGCATCTATTACCTTAAATATTCAATCAAAGTTTCAAACTAAAGCAGAATAGAACTTTTTGTTGCTCTTCTAAATTTATCAAAGATTTTCATCAATAGTTAAAGAAACACTTAAAAAAATATTGTAAAATGGTTGATTCAACAATCGGTATTAACCAATTGTTTATTATTAAAACCTAAAAACCTAATTCAAACTCTTAAATCAAATGTTCGTAAAAAAAATTATACATATAAAAATCAACAAGTTAAACATCAGTGTCAATTGCTCAGTTGATTGTCTCCTCAAGCAGTGCTTTTTTAAACAGAAACGATGAGTATTTTTGTGTCATAGGTATTACTATCTGTCGTCTCACGTCATCGTCGTCGTCCTACGTCGTCGTCCTGCGTCGTCCGTCGGTTTTTGAATCCGCAACTCCTTCAAAACTACCAATCCGATTCCAACCAAACTTTCAGAATATGTTTTTCACATGGTGTAGTTGTGCACCTGATACTTAGAATTTTGATATTACAGATTTTAGAGATTCACAGAGCCAAAATTGCTCATTTGTGAGTGTTGCCTTTTGAATCTGCAACTCCTTCACAACTGGTGGTCCAGTTCCAACCAAACTTTCAGGATATGTTGTTCACCAAGTGTAAATGTGCACGTGATACTTAGAATTTAGATTTTACAGATTTTAGAGGTTAACAGAGCCAAAATTGCTCATTTGTGAGTGTTGCTTTTTGAATCCACAGCTCCTTCAAAACTGCAATCCGATTCCAACCAAACTTTCAGGATATGTTTTTCACATGGTGTAGTTTTGCACCTGATACTTAGAATCTTGTTTTTACATATTTTAGAGGTTCACAGAGCCAAAATTGCTCATTTGAGAGAGTTGCTGTTTGAATCCGCAACTTTTTCAAAACTGCAAGTCCGATTCCGAACAAACGTTCAGGATAGATTGTTTATCTGGCGTAGTTGTGCATCTGATACTTAGAATTTAGATTTTACAGATTTAGAGGTTCTTAGAGCCAAAGTTGCTCATTTGTTAATGTGGTTTGTTAATCTTCACAAATGTGTGTAAGATTCCAACCAAACTTTCAGTATATGTTGTTTATCAGGTCTGGTTATACACATTATACTTGAAACTTTGATTTTACAGATTCAAGAGGTGTGCCAAGCCAACATACCTTATTTGTTGTTTCTGTTTGTCAATCTGCAAGTCCCCAAAACTATATTCATATTCTTATCAAATTTGCAGAATGTTTTTCTCCTAGTCTTTGCCATGCACATAATACTTAAAAATTTAAGTTTACAGATTTCAGAGTTTCACTGAGCCAAAACTGGCTCTTCTGTAGTGCAGGCGACACAAGTGTTTCATGGAACACCCATCATTTTTTTGTTAAAAGCCTATTGTGGCTTTCAAGAACATACACTTGAATTAGTACATATACCAAGGACCACATTATTATAATACTGGAATTTTCACCGACATTTTTAATTGGTTGTATAGTCTTATATTTCAGTAGACAGTCGTTATTGAAATTGATAATCAATGGTGTCTTTTTTTTAGATGTTAACTTAGAACTAAATGTATCCAAATTCTTAAACATGCTAATAAAATCGTTGAATGTCACGTTTTAAGATATTGATGATGTTCTTTTAGTCAAAAATCTAATCAGAAGTGAATTGTTAAACCTTATGTATCCGAGTAGATTTGACATTAATTTAAAGAAACAACTTATTTGAGACCGTCAGTTTCAGCTCTGTATTGGTCCCTTGAAATTGACATAGACAAGAAGTCTACACAAGGCAATTGTGGAGAATTCTGCTTTTCAAAATCCTCGTGAAGACCTAAATAACCTCAGTGCATGCAAATGATTTAACATGTCAAAATCAATATGTTTAAGCGGACCATTTCTAGTCATAATTACCTTACCAAAAGAGTGCTGTCATTGATCACTAAAATACTTAAACGAAAATATGGAGAATGGTCTGATCTGCATTTAGACATTTTATGAACGACTTCAAGTGACTTAGGTAACTCTTCAGATTTTTTTAGTGTTCTTTATGAAGTGTTTTCTTTTCATATTTCATGATCACACTAGTTTTTACTGTAATTTAGGTGAAATATTTTTGACTGTTTGAGTAAATCATATTTAATTTTAAGATTTTCAATATATATATATATATAGATATGTGTTTACCAAATCTGTGTTATGCGAATCTGCATTTTGTACTTTGAATGCAAACTTATGCACTGTCTTTTTAATTTAGCAACAGGAAATTGGGAACAGTGGGGAGGTTGGTCCGAATGTTCTGGAACATGCGGAGAAGGAACAAAAACACGTCGTCGAGTATGTCGTGGTAGCCAGGGTCAGGTGTTATGTGAAGGGTCAGATATACAGGACGAACAATGTCAGAATCTTTGTCCAATTCAAAGAATATATGGTAAGATAATTTAGAAATATGTTTGTCCTTTTTAACTACTCTTATCATTCTCTATTTATCTCTTTCTTATCTGTAACGTAAAATTGGACAATTTCAGAATTATGTGGAAATTTTAGGTCGTACAAAACATTTAGACAATATGATAAACTCAGCTATTGTGTGTCTCATCTGTTAAGTGTTGGCAAAAACTTTTTTCTGTCTATACGAATATTCATGGAGTTAAAAAACTTCGTACGATATTTTATCGTCACAAATAATTTTAAAAGAATAGAAAAGTCGTGTACCCAAAAAGTGAAAAAAAAAATATTTCTGCTGCTTGTTTTACGTAACAGTTACGACTAAAGAAGTCAATAGGCACTGTAACCAATTTTTTACCTGCCTAACAGCATACAACGATATTTGCGAAAATTGCATTTCAGATTGTAAAAGGCACACAGTAGATTTTACATATCTATTGTCAAATACTTAAGTTTATAATATGAATAAGTCGCTTTTTACATAAGTTTGTTTGTGCCTTTCTACTCTTTTATAATCGTTTGGAAGTACTGCTTACAATAATCATACATTTCTTAACTTAGAAACTATAAAACAAGAAATTGCATGGTAAATTGACAAAAAATTTTTATAGACAGTTTTTTTACATCTCATGTACAAAACATATGCTGTTCATCTATACTTTCTAAAACTATGAATTCACTCGTAAATTGAAAATAAGTTTTAAATAATATCACTATATAGTTGTTTGTTGATAAACATAATATAATATAGGGTTACTGCATGAATATTGGTAAATATCTTCCCGAGAAGAATATTATTTTGCAAGAGCTTGCGATTGCAAACAATATTCTGCAAGGGACAATATTTATCAATATTCATGCAATAATTCTTCTATTGTATAACATATGTCCAAAATTATAAAATAGACCATTTTCATCATCGATGACGTCACGATATTGAAGGGATATTTGCACTAGTGCAATATGGTAGAATACTGCACGCTAAATTTTGGTTGCTTTCTATAGGAAATATTTTACTGCTATACAATAATGTAGATTACATTGTCAGATCTAAACAATATCAGTGAAGGCATTCTTTTTGTTTGCATATTAGTAAAAGAGAGTGGTAATATAAAGCCACGTCGTACTTCGGATTTAGGGTTCGGTGATGCTTGTATGTACACTTGCACTGTTGATTTTTCTTTCATCATAAAAAAATCTAGATGTACATATATATATATTTAATCAAGATATTCAAATAAGTCTTTGAATTTGCTTCAGTGAAATATAAACATTAATAAAAACTCGAGGCTCCTAGGAGCCTGTAATCGCTAGCCTTGCTCAAGGGTTATTTGAAAAATGTTTGTATTTTCAACCAGTATGAATTCAAAACAGTTCAAACATTAATTCTAGTAGGGTTAAAGTTCTGGCCGTGATGGCCATATTTGGAGGCATACTGGATGTAAGAATACTTTGGGCCATGTCAGCTATATTGGATGCAGCCTAGAAAAATAAAATAAAGTTTTAAAGAGGACCCTTCAAGGCCAATTCTAACATTTTTTTTTTTAAATTGGCTGAGCAGTTTCAAAGTCCGGCAATGGTAGCCATTTTAGATCATATTCGGGCAATTATAAGTCAATTTTTAAAGGTAGCCTCCGAAGGACCATTGCAGTAAACTTTGGTTAAAATTGTCTTAGTTTTCTCAGAGTGGTAAAGGAAACATTAAAATTCTCATAGAGTCCAGTGTTAAAGTATGCCTGTCCATGGCTGCCGTATCGGATGACGCCCTGCAAAACCGAAACTAAATTTTATAGCGGACCAGATAAGGACCATTTGATTAAATTTTGGTTAAAATTGGCAAAGCGGTTTCAAACGAGTTGATGAAAATGTACAATCCCACGGCGACCAACGTTTGACTATGTTTTGGAAAAGCAAAAACAAGCTTTTAACGGTTGCCTAGCAAAGACCATTTCAGTAATATTTGGTTCAAATTGGCTCAGTTGTCTCAGAGTAGTAAATGAAAATGTTAAAATTCCCATGGAGTCCAATATTAAACCACGTCGGGCCATAACGGCCATATAGGATGGCACCAGAACACAAAGCCGTAAACATTTTTTTCAAAGGACAATACAAGGAACAACGGCAGTGAGTACCGAAGGAACAAAGGAGTGAAATTTACAAAAATTGAAGTCCAAAGGCATGGCCAAAACGAGAACACAGAAAATTATGACACCAGACACAAAACAACGACGCTAGACAGACACAAAGCTCAGAAACAAAATCACAACATTCAAAACAAAGCAGTCACAGCGTGAACTCCAGGTGCTCCGGAAGGGTAAGCATGTCCTGCTCTGTTAACAACAGCCGTCACACTGTGAGTGGGTCAATTCAGGAAATGTCAAAGTCGGTACTCAAATCCGAGAGGACGTGAATCTAGCTAAAAATGTCCACTTTCATTTGGGATACTGACACGTCATATCTTTTGATGATGTTATGGTGACGGCCATAGATTTTCATGAGCGATGAAATTAACATAGGTTGAACAAATCCCAAAAAAGACCATCCCACAAAATTTTGCTTACAATTGACTCAGCGGTTTCAGTGGAGTTGATAAGGATGTGAAAAGTATACGCCGACGACGACATACGACGATGACGATGACGACGGAGGCAAAATGATGAGAATAGCTCACATGTCCTTTTAGGCCAGATGAGCTAAAAAGGAAAAAGAACACAGTTCAAATATACCTTTAGAGAAATGCATCTGAGAAAAAGTGTCTTCTTATACATTAAAGAATGCAAAGTATGAAAAATCTGTTTTAAAATTTTGTTCTCGATTACATGCATTAGTCCATAATGCTTAAATTCGTACTTTATATTACAGATACGTCAAACTCTAATGGCCGGTCAAATTGGAGTCAATGGACACCGTGTTCTGTAACCTGTGGAATTGGTTTACAAACTCGAACTAGGACATGTAACAGAGGAGATTCATATGGACGCAGATTAAATTGTGATGGTGATAGATTTGATTATCGAATATGTTCAATGCCTGCATGTTCATGTAAGTAATGTTAACTTGCACAGAACTCCACCTTTAATGTATCATTTAATTAAAGATATTATTTAATAATCGATTTCAAGATTTTAATGTTTGGTGTGTTTTTGGGGTTTATTCAGTTAATACATTACTAATTTGCATTTAGTCATCGGCCATACTACACAGGGTGATTGTTGATTAAACAATAAAATCTAAAACGGAAATTGCAAAAACAAACAGGATTTTTAAATCTTTTAAAGGTAAATGCTATGTGCATCATATTAAAATTCACCTAGTTAGTTTGAAACAATCAATCAGCTCTTATACCGAATCATTATAAAAAAATTTTCATTCATATCTGTTTAAGTAGATCATTTCAATACAAAAAATAATGCATTTTAATAGAATCCAAACATATAACTTTTTGTCGAGTGATACAAATAAACATTTTATTCTTTTCATACATTACAATGTTTTATTTTTATAGTATTGTTTAGAAGTATCATTCGTAAGATAAAGAATCGAAAATGATTCAAAATTAGTTTTATTTCATCTGTCTGTTTTTTGGGGTTTTCTGTCATTCCGTTTGTATGCCCGTCAAAAGCACTGGAGATGAAAAGTTCTCCTAGAGTTTTGCTTGAATTTTGTTTAATTATGCAATAATACCATGTAAAAAAATTCTTGGAGTAACAAGTAAAAAAAAATCCTGAAGTAACAAGCTATTTGACATTCTATTTAGCAGCATTTTTTTTTTGATCGACTAATATTATCATTTTTTATCGTGATAACTTTTTATATGTATGTCAATTTCACCTTTGTTAAATGAAAATGAAATATGAATAATGTATTAAAACAAATTAGTATGAAAAAGAAAGGAAATGGGGTAAATGTCCAGGAGACAAAATCCCATATCCAGGTTAAAACGACCCAAAACAAAGCATCTAGGGGTCACCGTACGGTCTTCAACACAGTGAGGAACCTCACACCATATAGCAAGCCCTAAATAGGTAAATATAACGATGACTGGAATCTTTACTAATGCTTTACATTGGCAAAATTTAACACAAATTAATATGATATGACAATGCTTGCTTTAACGAACATGGCACAAATAGCGAATGTCGGAGTCAAAACAATGTATAATGGTTTCAAAATTTAAAGAGTCAATATTTTTAGCGTATCAGCATACATTAAATCCTCAATGAACTTAGCACAAAATATGTGTATAGACTTCCAATATAACTCTCCACTGACGAAAAACTTAAGATATTAAAGTAAATTCTTTAGTAAGCTGAAACCCTCAGTAAATATATAAAAAAGTTATGTTGATTTAAGGACATTTTAAAGGCTATTTCAGTCGCTATCGGACCGTCATTACAATAAAATCAACATACCATGTAACATTAATATTACCGTGTTACCGTACACTATCATAGATACCAATATAAAAGTGCGCAACATAGATATTTCTGGAATTACTGTCCACTGACGCACGAGATAATTATTGTGTAAATCTAGATAAAATTGGTCGTTGAAGAGCATTGAAACCCAATGTTCACAAAGTTATACATGTACCAAAAAGGAATACCTATGCAATGTAGTTTTTTGAGAATTTCAACAGTTTAATGATAGAAAAATGAAATTACAATGTATCACATTATGTCATGCCAACATCGAAATGCTAACTACTTAGATGATGATACCCTTGCGGACTTACAGTCAATCAACAATCCAGTCGAGCCAGTATTTTTAAAACATTATCAACTATACCAATATTAATTTAGTGCGCCACACAGCTTCTTCTAGATTTACATCTACAATTGTGCTTCGAAACTGAACGTTTAGGAATCCAAATAAGATCAGATATTAAGGGGCATTTAACACAAAAGTTTTACAATTTGAAACCAAATCAGTCTAAAGATACATATGAAATAATTGATAGACCTTAGTTTTAGGAAGCTCAAATGTTCATTGACGGAAAAATTAAATCAAATGTATCACATAATTTCATGCCATCATCAAAATGTTGACTACTCGGCAGTCTACCAGCAGTGCCATGGACCAAAAACTTTCAAAGATACCAATATCAATTTAGACCTCTTCGTGTTCATTGGTTTGCTTTGGTTATTCCGAAATAAAACCCAAATCAATATTTGGTTTGGATTTAATCTTGAACTGTGCTTTGCTTGTTGAGAACCTAGGACAGCATTATATATTTTTGTGGTGATTGTAAATGAGACAGCCTTCAATCATATAGAAAAAACACATAGTGTAACGTTAACAGGTCACAATACGGCCTTAAACAATGGACCAAAATCCATACTACAAAGTTAACTTTGAAAGGCTCCTAGAAAATTAAATGTGTGAAACCATTTACTGAAGCTATAATCGACCTAATCTGATGAAAAATATTTAAAAAATCAAATAATGAACAGCATTTAACATATTAAAGCTTTAATACCACTGACCTATATGTTCCTGGCTTGGGATGGACAATAAAAATATGTGGCGGGGTTTATCATATTTGTGAGCTCTCATCCTCCCCTAACATCTGACAATGGTACAGCAGTACAACAATTAAACAAACCGTGCAAATCAGTTGAACTTATACTGAAGTCTTGCGATACTCAGAATACAACACAATGACAAATTATACAAAAACAACATCAAGTATCAACCTTGAAAGATTTTCTGTCTTCTAGTTCAAAATCCAAAATCAACTGATAAGCATCCAAGTTCTCGTAAACTTACATCAATCACAACACTTTCCACTAGATTTTGTGTACAAATATCAAGCTCAAGAAAAACAAGGCCTTCCCAATGATGTAAGACTATTGAAATACTGTAACTAGTAAAATAAAAAAAAGACACAGCTAAAGGTTAATGTGCTTCCAAAAACATACCATGAACGTTGTGTCATGAGTGTGCGTTTGTCTGTAACTGTTCCAAATCAACAGACACGTAAGTTTGTAATTTATTCAAACTTTACAATGTTTTAGAATGGCAGATATATACATGATACTTGAATAAGTAGTCTGTGAGGAGATTTAAAGCATAATACTGTATATCCGGTTAATCGTTTAACGAGTCTCCAAATTTATAGTGGCATTAACTGAACCGGTACTGCTTACACGGTTAAATGGTGCAGTCCTCGTTACAATCTAGGTTGAAAGATGTTTGTCATCAAGAGTTTGTATTTTATCGTTTAACTTTCTACACAAATAGTTTAAGGTATGAACTACAATACATATACTATATTGATGTAAAATGAATAATGTGACCGTGAAGTTACAGGTTCAGGAATTAATTTTTTTTACAGGACGGCATAGTGAGAGTACAGTCGTAGATTTCAAATTAAATTTATGTCTTTTTTGATACTGAGAGTATAGCAAGGACACAATTTCCCTTGGACACATATAGGCTTGTTTTATTTCTAATTTTGATCTGATGAAATTAAACTCTGACATAAATGAATCTCAAGATCTCATGAATTAACAAAAGATAAAGTGGCTGTTAATTATAATGTATAAATAGGTGGCGTTAAATTTGATAAAAACGAAATATTGATGGAATTTAAACATAGAATAATTAACAAGTTTATTTTTTAAGACACAAAAACTACTGTATATGTTGTCAAGAACGCATTAAAATCAGTCATTTTTCTAATTGATAACAACTGGTTTTAATGTAACAGTTTTAGTTTTTTTCTCAAAACATTTTTCTCGATAGCACGGTACGATTCGTTTGTCAACAAGGACATACATTTTTGTCAAAAAAGTTAATGGTCAGTCAGTTAAGATTGTGTGATTTACGTTTTAATCACTAAGCAGAAAATACGCTTATGAAATAAGAAATGCCTGTCAAAAAAGCCTACAAACACTAAACTATATACCGCATTCCCATAGCAATATGTATGGAGTATTTAAAAAGGGTTTTAAAACTCACATTACAATTGAAAAATAAATAATATTGTAGCTGCAATAAATCGTAGTGGCTGGTCAGATTGGAGTGGATGGACGCAGTGTTCTGTGACCTGTGGATCTGGTTTACAAACTCGTGATAGGTTATGTAACAGAAGAGACGCATACGGACGCAGTTGTAATGGTGATCGATATGACAGTAAAATATGTGCCTTGCCTGCATGTCAACGTAAGTATAATTTTATGTTTACTTAAGTTCAGACAATTAAATGCTGAAATATGTGTTCGTTATTTTTGTAGAGAAATATAATAAAATTAATGAAATATTTGTTCACACGTTAGATGGGTAATCTGGAGATAGCCACAAGAAGTATTAGTTTAAGACATCTAAAGTCATTAATTTTCCCCTTTCCTTATAGAGATGGAATATGTTTACCTTGATATTTAATCTTTTTCTTCTCTTTTTTTATTATCATCGTTATGTAACAAAACAACTGCAGTAGAATACCGAAGGAACAAAGCACAAGATTACACAAATCAAAGTCCAGAGACAAGGCAAAAGCAAGAACACCAAAAGACGGAAGACCAAAGACACCACATGCCCACAAAACACACGAACGTTACATATACAACACAAAAAACTAAAGCACTAACAGTGTGAACTCTCAATAAACAAGAGTGACATCAGGTGCCCCGGAAGGGTAAGCATGTCCTGCTCTGTGCACAGCACCCGTCACACTGTCAGTGGGTCAATTCAGGGTAAAGTCGAAACCGGTAATGTCAAATCAGGGAAGACGCGAATCTAGCTGAAAATGTCAGTTTTTATTTGTGACACTGACATTTCATATCTATCTATGATGTCGTGAAGACGGCCATAGAATTTCTGAAGGGACGAAAGTAACAAAGGCTGAACATATCCCTGACTCAGCAGTTTTTGTGACAGTGCTTTTGCTCTTTCCACAAAGTCACTGTATGTACTGCACGCTCTACAGTAACGAATTAATTGTGAAATATATACTCCATATGCTGGGGATGCAGGTATATTGCTGCAGAGAAAGGGAAAGTTCACAATTGGAAAGTCAAAATCATCACGTTTGTCATATAATCTAGATTTCAGACGTCCATGTTCGTCAATGTACAACAAAAGATCAAGGTATGAAGCAGAATCGGGTGTATCGGTTGTCTCTTTAATTTCAAGTTCACTGGGGTAGATACGATGTAAATATTCTTTAAATTTTGGGTTATTAAGAGAAAGTGCATCGTCTATATATCTGAAGCTGAAATTAAAAGTCTGGGCTAGCTGTTTTTGTTTCTGTTGTATCAGCCCTTGTAAAAACTTTGCTTCATACGAAAAAAGGAAAAGGTCAGCTAAAAGTGGCGCACAATTTGTACCCATAGGAATCCCTATTGTCTGTTGAAAAACACGGCCTCCACATTCAACAAAAATGTTGTCGATCAAAAATTCAAGCATCTTAATCACGTCATTTTCACTGTATTTCTTGTTTGACTCAGTGTGGTTCTTTACAAAATATGTTTTATCTTTTCCTATTACCAGATAGGAATACCTGCGTTCTCCGGTTTTTGTACAGAAACATTGATGTATCAGATCGGAAATTACTGTTTTAAGTTTATTATGGGGAAGAGTTGTATAAAGGGTAGAAAAATCAAAAGTTTGAATGCTATTGCAGTATGCGAGACTGTTTGAGGAGAGCTGTTCAAGGAGATCTTTGGAATTTTTAAGAATCCACATCTGATTTACGCCGCTCGTGGAATAGGCTTTTTCGCAGTAGCTTTTTAGACCATCTCTAACTGCAGTCAGTAAAGTGGTAAGGAGTTTGGATAGGGGCTTAGTGGTGCATCTGGCAGATCCTGCAATGAATCTCTGTTTGTAGGGATTCTTGTGAAGCTTAGGCACCCAGTAAATATAAGGGAGATAACTGTTATTCTCATCAACTTTGATACCGAATGATGCTAACACAGAAGTGTGATTTGTGATTATCTCGTCCCTTGATAATGTAGTTGGGGAATAAAAGATTTATTTATAAATGTATTCACCTGACGAAACCTGACAAAACGGTTTACAATGTCAAAAAATGCACAAAAATTAAATTATTGTTTTTGCTCATCAATACCTTGGGTAATGGTGATGACCAATCAGTTGGAAACGTTTTCTTGTTTCTAGGGATCATAGGTGTCGACTGAATGAGCTGACTTGCTTACGTTACCGTTGCAATCATTTCGGTTACTGTCCATACATCTATGAAATATGAAATTGTTGTTCCGAATAGTTCACATACTGCATATTGCATTGACACTGAAACTGTATTTTTAGGTTTTGCAATTAACGTTACTATATATACATTATGATTATTATATATCAGGTGCAATGCATTCTGGAGACTGGTCCAGTTGGAGTCAATGGACACAATGTTCTGTGTCCTGTGGATCTGGTCAACAAGAGCGTTACAGAACCTGTAATGGAAGAGATTCATATAGACGAATAAGTTGTTATGGTAATCGATTTGACAGGAAAATATGTTCCTTGCCTGAATGCCCACGTAAGTTAATTTTTTCTAATTTATACCGTTTATACAGATCAATCTATCATATTGAAAATATTGAAGGATACATTATATCACATTACTGAAACTAAGATACACAAGGATCCTTCAGCCTATGTAGGCACTTTGGACAAATATAAAAGATATATTCACTGGACCTGTAAGGATACGATTGATACTGTGTATTTTGCTTTTCACGACATTTTATCTGTTTCAAGAATAGAGTTTATAAACAGGCTGAAGGGATTTTCTTTTTTTTTTGTTCCTTTTTTGTTTTTTGTTTTGTTTTGTTTTGTTTTTCTTTTTTTGTTTTTTGTTTTTTTTTGTTTTTTTTTGTTTTGTTTTTGCAAAAGTTTTGTTCCTTTAGATCTGTTCCTTTACTCTTTGTTAGATCTCAGTGTATGGTCAAACTTCCTAAGGAAACAATTGAATCTGATTTAATAGACAAATTCAACAAGACCGACAAGTACCCTGATAACATTTTCTTGTTAAAAAACGGATTTCTATTAATACAACAACGAGAATTATCCAACGGTTAGATATGAGAGATTCCATTCACTATTTTTAAGTATCTTAAGTCTTGCAATATATTGGTTTCTACTTGAAAAATGCGTACAGCACAGTGAAATCCTCTTTATTATTTTAACATTGGTAACCTTTTTATACACCATAAAAATAAACAATTTAGTCTTTAAATGATTACAATCATTACATTTAAATATAATTTTTTTTTGTACGAAAATATTAGCGGGGTGGTATAAAATAATCATCATGTTCGTTCGTCCGTGCGTTCTTTCATCCGTACGTCAGTCTGTCCGCATCTAGTGTATACAACTCCTCATTAACTTCTGATTGAAGTTTTGTGAGTTCAGTGCTCACAGTAACTATATCAGTCAATTGTGGTTTGGTTAAATCAAGCAATGACATGAATAAAACTCGAGATCACCAGAATTGCTATCGATAAATCAATTAAAAATAATGAATAAAATAACAGCTAGCTGTAAATTATAATGTATGAAGTAGATGGAAAAAGTCGAAATAGTATGAGAAATCAAGGTGAAACACATTATTGTTTTCAAGTTTTCATTTGAAAATTTACAGTATAGCCAGGCTGCCTTAAATACACACAAATCAGATTTTTTTGCTAATTGATAGCAACTAGTTCTAGATCGTTCCATTGTTTTAGCCTCTCTCCCAAAAAATCTGTCTCGAGAGCACGATTCCTCTTTTTACCAGGACATTTTGTGGTCGAAAAGGTTAATGAACAGACGGTTAAGAATGTATTTGTTGTTTCTAGTAGATCTAAGGTGCCTACTTAAAGAGTTGTCTGATTTACGTTTTTATACGACCGCAAAAAACTGTGCAGTCGTATATTGGTATGGTGCTGTCGTCGTCGTCGTCGTTGTCGTGGTCGTCGTTGTCGTTGTCGTCGTCGTTGTCGTCGTCGTCGTCTGTAGACACTTTTGTTTTTGGTCAATAACTTTTGTTCCAGTGGATTAATCCTTATGAAATTTTTACATAATGTTTTTTGATACAAAAGGAGGGCTTGCAGTTGTTTTGGATATTGTGACCCCACCCGTTTTTAAAAAGGGGGCCAAAAAGGGTTAAATTGGGTGTTTTCACATATTTGTCTTTACAATCTTTATTATTAATCAGATTTTGATGGGGTTTCTTTCATTGTGCTCCTGAGGAAATTTCCAATCAGCAATATGCCAACGGATTTCAAGTAGCATGTACTGTTCCCGAGATAAATGGGGCCCAAAAGGGGCAAATCAAAAAAAATTTTTTTTTTTATTTTTTGTCCGATTTTGATGCAGTTTTTTTTCCAATGGGTTGCTTAAGAAAAATTAACACAGCATTCTGCAATTAGATTTTGGTAACTTGTTTGCTTAACTAGCTATAAGGGGCCAAACGGGGCCAATTTGCTAATTTGCAGCTTACCTGAAATTTTTATTTTGATCGGATTTTGATGGGATTTTTTTTCTTTAGATTCCTCTTGATATAAGCTTTCAGTAGTATGTCAAAGGATTTGTCATATCTCTTACCGTTTTGGAGCTAAAAGGGGACGAAGGGGTCAAAACTGCAAACTTGCAGATTACGTGAATTTTTTTTATTTTTCGTCTGAATTTGATGGGATTTTTTCTTAGGATTCCACTTGATATAAGCTTTCAATAGTATGTCAATGGATTTGGTGTAGCTCTTACCGTTTTCGAGCTATAAGGGGTCAAAGAGAACCATAAGGATATATAAGGGCTAGTTTTCATTTTCTCTAGTTTGTGTCCAGCTAATTACTGAGTCAATCCCCTTATTGTGTCCATGCAATTATTGCATCAAGCTCTTTAGTATGTCAACACTCACTTTCAATTACACTTGTTCAAATTTCAGTGGTCGACATGCTGCGGTCGTATCATGCTGCCATTTATTGGAACGGATTGTCAAATTGGAGTCAATGGACATATTGTTCTGTGTCATGTGGATCTGGTTCACAAACTCGTTATAGAACATGTAACAGAAGAGATACATACGGACGCATATTAAGTTGTAATGTTGCTCTATCGGACATTAAAACATGTTCCTTGTCTGCATGTCCACGTAAATATAATTTACTTGTACAAGAGTTGTCCGTAAACTTCGTGAACAAAGCCATATTTACGAAAAAAAAACGTCTCAGATTAAAGAAATTTATACTATCCTAATCCTATAGTGAATACAAATTTCAGTGATTGAAAAATGCAATATTATACTTTTACTTTTAACAATGGAACAGGACCCGAAGAACGGCAAAGTTGTGATATAACACGTTTGTTTTCATTCTGATAATTAGTATCTACTTTCATTTGTTGTGCATTTATTTAACAGAAAATTACACAGCACTATTGACAACAAGTTCGTTTTCAAACACGTTTTATTCGAACAGTTAAAAAACACAAAATAGCGGAAAACGCAAAATTCAAACGTTTACAGACATTATCGGCACAATTAGATAAATGTACGTTCTCAGAAAACGCAGTTAGGCACCATTTTCTTGGTTTTCCTTATCTAAATAACATCAAATAAGACTAAGATAATCGACAAATATATTAAAAACGTTATCCGGTTTTTTTTTTTTTTTTTTTTTTTTTGTTTGAAAAACTGCAAGGCAGACAATATTATATTTTGGAGATATCGATCGGGTAAAAAATGAAGCATGAGACCTTATGGATATGTTAATACCCGTTGAAGACTGATTAAAAAAATAAAGATAGGTATACAATATTTTAAGTACAACCATTTAACTGTTATTACACGAATTCAATATCAATAATTCTTTGCTAAGTGCGTATTAAGCGTTTTACATTTTAAGAGAGTGTCGTCTACGTCTAAAAACTTGCCTTCATGCTCTGGGTGTAAGCATGATCATATTTTATATTCGAAAGGTAAATTAATAATTATGGATTGATTTTGGTAAAACTTTTCAATTATTCGATGAACAATTCTTTAAATCAAATTATAATTTTAAGTAGATTTGTCCTTTTCTGTCGCCTTTTATACAGATTATTCACGAACTTAACGGAAAATCCTCGTACACTATTTCATACTATAAATTTTGAACTAAATGTCTATTGTGAAAGGATATAGGCACTTGTAGTCTGTCGGATATACTATTTTCATGAATTAAATGCAAAAGATTGTCATAACCCCGTACATCATGTCCTTCTATATTTAAGTTAAACTGAGCATCCTTTTGTTATCACGTTTAAGTTTCAGTACAGTTGAATATGCATTCACATTTTGTTAGGAGTAAACTCCTTGCTTAATCATAATTGGGTACATGTAACAAGACATTCACAAGAATACAAATTCTTTAAAAGAGTTATATGACTTTAAACAAATGAATAAAATTACAATATCAATAAAAAAAATGTATGTTCTAAAAGGAATCAATCATGCAAAGATAGTTGTCCTAATTTATAGATTTCTCAAATATGAATGTATGCGTTGTCTAAAAATGAGCGCAACTCATCCATAACGTATTTTACGAAGTGAGGTCAAGGTCGGAACTGTGAAATATGTTTTAATACATTTCAACAACATCTCTACATATCAATAGACGTAACTCCATTAACAGCCAATTCCTGTTGCATATCGTAAACACTGGTCGTGGTTTCCAATAATACTTCCTGTACTCCCATACTTTTTAAACATATTATGGAAAGGAATTTTATGACGATGAATTCCTCGTTATATTGAATTTAATTAACAATTTAAATATACTTCTCAAGAGTTTTCTATGTTAAGGATTCTACGACTGCAATATGTCACTTGTGTTTCAGTGCATCAAATACCAGACTCGAAAGATAAGTCCAATCTTGACGGCTACAAATCTGAATATGAATTGATTTCAGTGCAAGCTAACCCCAGTAATCTGTCTCTAAGCAAGTCTTGTTCTATTCAAAGTCAGAGATGAAACTTAAGTCAGTTATTAAGGAGTAGTTACCAATGGATTTATTGTGTAAAGATAAACATTATAACTTAAAGGGAAGCAACTCTTTTCAACAAGTATGATAATGTAATTCCTTGCAAAAAATCCTTTTGTTCTAATTATACCGAAGTATTATATATTTGTAGGGTATAAAATTCAGTCAGACTCTAATTTCATCCACTGAATTATTTCTGTTTGTCAGCATTTTACTTCACCTCTAGCTGATGAATGATATTGCATGGTATTCATAGCGACGGGAAAATTATATTTTTCCATATCTTTAAAGGCCCGTTTTGACAGCTGATAGAAAAGATGTTAGATGTCGAGGCAGTGGTTATAAGCTATGTTTTGTTTCTGACCTTGGCCTTTTGTTGTCGTGACACTCTAACAGCAGATATTTTTTTAATAGAAGCCTCCCTTCTTAAGTTGATGCCGAAATGCATTCGGACAAGTTTATTCAATTAACTTTTTTTTTAAATTGTGCTAAATATGCCAATTTACTGAATACTTTTCATACATGAAATGGGTTGAAAAATGTATTTTTGAAAATTCAAAATCTTTATGGTCCGCTGTAGAATGTAAGCACTATCCACCAAGTCTATGACAGTGACCAATGTAGGCGTCGACGAAACTTCGTGACTGCTGCAAGAATATTTAAATTTGTTATGAAGTCTACTTATTAAAGAGTCATGGATTACCATAATGGTATACTTCTGAATATGTATTTTTATATCCGCGGTTAGGTACTATAAATTAATGTACAGTTATACGCACAATTATTGCTGTACCAAGAAATAGGTTTTGGGGAGAGGCAAATGCGGTCCTCACAATTAAACCCATATTTCTACTTTTTTATTAAAGTATTATTGTTATAGTTTTTAAAAAACAAAACTGTAGAATAACATCTTAAAGTAGGAACACACTCGATATGTTGGTAAAATAGCAACATATGATTAAGTAAAATCAACAACAAACTTTTAAATCAGCATTTTGTATCCTTATGCAGTGCATATTTTACTAGTTGCTATAGTAGTAAAATATTTGACGACTTGAATTCATACAAATTTTTATCAGATCAAAAGATTTTATTCATTACTAAATTTTTGAAACGGAATTCTTATTGAACAAATCCGGAATGAAAGTGTCTGATTATTGGTTTAGAAAATGGTTTAGGCAATAGACTCAATGGACAATAATGATTTTGTAAAATTTATTAAAAATTCATTCTCCACCAATGTATCTCCTTTACAGAACACATACAAACATTAAAATATTGAACCATTTATAAGGCTACAACAAAACAAAGTTTTGTAAAATACAAAATATCAAAATATTACATCACCAACCTCAAAATTTATTTATACAATTAACCAAGACTCCTATCACTAAAGATGACAACGTGAGCCGGATTAATTTCGTCAGTAATTATTAACATAAATTTTGTAGAGACTTCCTGTTTAATGAGGGCGGAAAATGGTTATAGCTGTAGAGCAAATTCCTCTATAATGTGGTATTATTCAGCATGGTACGGTCAATGTTACAGGTTCAGGTACAAGGGGTGTGGTGGTAATGGAAATAAATTTTTGACTCTAAGAGACTGCATTAGAGCTTGTAGGAAATAAAGGTATTTACAACTACTTTATAAAACCCACCAACCCAACTATGTACCTATCTACGTATTTCCTTTAATAACTCCATATTCTCTTATTTTTCCTCCCCTACCTACCTACCTACCGAACTACATGTACCTGCCTGCCTGTCTGTCTTTTTCCTATACTTTCTGCCTATTTGTTCGCCTTGCTAGCTATCTACCAACCTAACATACTACCTACCTGCCTTCGTGCCTGCTAGCCTACCTGCCTTTCTGTCTGCCTATCTCCTTTATGCTTGTAAGCCAACCTTTCTGCCTGTTTCCTACCTACTTGCCTACCAACCTTCCTATCTTCCTACTTGCCTGTATATTACCCGCATCGCGATTGTCTTTTTTCAAGATTTCAAAATATAACTATCACACAGTTTACATCTATCAAGTAAGGTTCGAATGTAATCGATTCCAATAGGTTCTACCTTTTTTCTTATCACAGGAAGATCTATCTCAATCGATCTTTTTTAGTCCCGTTTTTACTCCCGTTGATAAGGATGGTTATAGCAGAATTAGTACAAGTATCATATGCAATCGATCGCTATAAATTTAACTGATTTCCAAATAAGCATAAATTATATTCCAACAATAGTTCTGAAAACAAGAGTGACTGAGAGAGATAAAGATACCGGAACATTATCTCTTATTCTAATATTGGATAAAAGATGCAAAGAAAGGTCAGTCAGTGCCAATTAATACTTTTGATTCCTGCTTTGGTTTTGTTTTGTTTTGTTTTGTTGTTTTTTTTTTTCAATAATTAAGCAATAACAGTACATTATTTGAATACCTGAGGGCGTCAATCGTAGATTTGACGGTCAAAATGCAGTTTATAGGCGACGCGTAGCGGAGCCTGTAAACGGATATTTTGACCGTCAAATCAAGATTGACGCCCTCGGGTATTTAAATAATGTACTGTTATTGCGATTCTAATGCAACAAATCAATTTCATGTTCTATTTTTAACTCGTGAATTTGTAACAGTATTTAGGGACCAGGTATGTAGATGGTGGAATTGACGGTCAGTTTTGACCAATCAAAACCTTCGTTATATAAATGTTGCATTAGAATCAAATATATATATTATGACATGTTATGCAACAAGTTTACATAAAATGTTATTCAAGCCATTGCTTTTTAGCAACGCTCGACGGTGCAATTTCTTTCTAAGCAACTTAAGAGTTTGTATTCTAATATGGCTTTCTGTATTAGATTTGTAAATAGAGTCATATTATAATACCAATATAACACTCTTAGCACATGCGCAAAAGATGCATAGTTTCTGTTCCATATTTTGAATCCGTTTTTCATTTTAACAGTCAAAATCTACCATCCACTGACAAATTTTTAATTAAATTTGTTTCCGAAATTCATTATGGAATTTTTTTCTTCTTGAAAAGGCAATATGTTCTGAACAAACTTTAATTTTCCTACTTGTGACGTCACAAATAAAATCGTAATGTCCGGTTCGTAAGCAGCATTGGTTGGAAAGTTTGAATGGAGATTAAGAGGACGTGAGTCATTTTCTACGGTTAAAATAGCAAGTAAATCAAGCAAAAGTAAGTTTTTATTGTATTTGTAGAAAGTTTTTTGTCAGCGAGTTTGTTTATCAAAGTCAAAATGTTACGGAACCATTAAATAGTCGCTGCTCGCTTCAGATATAAAATGGATGAAATTTCCATATTAGAATCGAAATAAATCATACCCGCCAAATACTATATTGTCATTATAACATGGGCTTTCGTTATTTTTGCATATTTTACCCCTCGCTAACGCTCGGGATAAAATATTTGCAAAAACAACTCAGGCCCATGTTATAATGACAATATAGTATGGCGGCCATGTTTTATTTCTTAAATATATCGCAGTATGTACGAGTATGAATACTTATATTGATTGTGGTCGATCTAGATGTGAACAAAGAAAAATATAACAATCGATTGCAGTAGGTAAGTGTGAACAATAACTCGATTTAAAATAGATCAATCTTTTTAATTTGATTCGGTCGAATAATGTCCATACAGTATACGTAAATACAACATCGAAAGTTATTATTCAGACATTCTTCCTATCTACTTTTCTAGCAAAAATTAGGTATATCTTTAAATGTAGCTGAAGACTTTATGTGTACAAGATGGAGTTTTTCCTGTATTTACGGATTTTACAAAAAAAAAAAACAATTACATGAAACACATCTACGTGCTTGACATGCAATTTGTAAAGAATGTAACCATCTTTCTTTATTACTTTTCTTAATGTAATATAATAACGATTTGAATCGCATATTTATTAATAATTATGTTTAAATTCATCTATTTTAGGTGTCGATTGTCGATTATGGTATTAATGTGGAACACAAAGTAACTGTATTTTAGATCATCCAGTTCATGTAATACTTTGAAATGAAGAAATATTTTGAAATAAAATACAAAATCTTATTTCAATCGGTCTTTTAGTTTATTTTCCATCATCGCAAGCATATCTATAAAGGTAATTGTTTTAAACCCCACGAATAAATTTCAAGAATAAATAAAGTAATTTTTTCATCAGTCTGTCTCTCTGTGTTACTGTCTTTCTGTACAGATTTGTGTCTGTACATGTACCTAGATATCTTTGATGACTTGAAACGCTGCGGTTAAATATTTGGCAACAGGATGGCTGCCATATAAGTCCTTTGTTGTAGATTGCAGGTTGCACACCCTAAAAACCACAAATTCCCGTATGTACTAATACATATTTACTTTAGAATATTGTATTAAAAGTTGTGAACCACGAATTCCAATTAAGTCACAATTATGATTTCTTTTTTATCCTTGAAAATTCAATGAACCTACTGTGTCTTGTCTTTTTCTTTAGATGACTCAAAAAAATACCCTTTAGCACAGTTTTATCAGCTACTTTTAAAATATATAGTTTTTGATATCAAACATCTACAAATCAAAGCCTTAATTTGTAAATTCCTTGCATGTAATTGTATATATTGCTGTCATGCAGAAGGAGACGAGAAGTTTCTTTCATGTTATAACATAGATAAGAGGATACCTGACAAAGTCGATATCTTTGCCTGTGTCACGGTCTTACATATGTTGTTGGATGGTGAATGCTGTCTTCGTTTGATCAAACGGTTTCGCCATTTTTACTGTATATATATTTAATTATGACATAGTTTTGTTTGCAGTGCGTCTTAAATTTTATATTTGGCCTAAATGTGGTTCACGTGTGTGGAACCACAACATTATCATACTACGGCTTACATTTTTACCTGTTGGCTATTTTAAAACTGACCAGACGGGTAATCGAGTTTTACCTGTAATTTGCTTGATACGTCAGTTCTGCTCAGGATTTTGGCGTGGATTGGTGTCACACCCAGACTCTAAATTTTGAATACCTTTTAAATAGTATAAATTTTTGCAGTTTAAAAGTTTTAGTGAAATGAAACGTTTATCTGTGAGCACTGCAGTGGTGTGTGCATGAATTCTGAGGTAAGTTTTTGCTTTATTTATCGACGAAATATTTATCGTATTTTGTACATTCCGAAACCTCCAGAATTCTGTTGACAAATTATTGCATGTTTAAAAAAATACAACATATCTTTTGTCAAATTGTGTATATGTATTTTTTGTAATCTATTCACAAGTGAAAAGCCGTATGATCTGTTTGATTCTTTTAAGTACGTGTTATAGTATATACATAAGTGCAAATACGAGTTTAATTTTAAAGTATATACGTGATATTTTTCTTTAAGATACGAACATTATGTACAATTACTGCAGTATGTAAGTGTACGTGTGGACTATTATATATAATATGCAATAATGCTATTATTGTGTTCATTAAAAAGTTTAAATTAATGAACGTGCAATCAAAACACAATAGTCAGTTTTGAACAAATACTTAGTATTTTGTTCAATATATTGTTTGGTTCTAGCCCGGCTGTGTCCAGCTTTAGGAGTGTACCCTGGATTATGTTTGATGACAGTATTTAGTGACAATGTTTAGTATGGTGGAAGTCCATGGCGTAATATGGTGTAATCTTCACGTGTAGACGATTCGGATCATAAGTCACTCAGATGGGACATCGAATTTCAGATATACGTACAACGTAAATTTAGGAAAGTCATAAATCCAAAATACAACCAACTTTCAAGTTTACTGGAAAATTTTGCAGAGCTCTGACATTTGAACATTCTGATCATAATGTTTAATTGTTATTGTATAATATGTTTTTTTTTCTTGTTTTTTTTTATTAAATAATTATTTCTATAAATTTGAATTCCTTTTTTGTTTGAATGGTCGTCACTGAGGCAATCCAGCTCGTCTATCCTTGACACTAATTTTAAATTTTTTGAATAAGGTTATATAGTTTAATTTCTGTATTATGAAAACAATTCAATCCGAGTGTTTAATTCAACCCAAAAGGGGCAGATTTGGGCATAGTTGTCTCTCTATATATCAGGTATCCCTCCTTAAGACCCCATACACAGATATGCGAGGTATAAGAATGTAAGGATAAGCAAAAGATCCAATTGTGTTTTCTATTTTCGAATGAAGTTATAATATCAAAATTAAAAAAATACACATTCATTAGTTGGGTGATGTTGAAAACCTCGGCATTTTCTGGAATTTTCAATTCTTGATAGAGAGGTATATCAAATGTTTCGTAAACGATCTCAAATCTTGTAAGTGATATAGTGTCAATATTTTTCATGCCGGTCATGTGGTAGAGCTAAACAATCACTTTAGCATCTTTGTTCAAGTAACACTTAAACCTTGACTCTGAAAAAGAACAAAATGGAGATATGAAATTATTAGGTTTTTTTCAAGGAAAGTCATGACAAGAATAAATGAGAATTAAAACAAGACCAAAAGTTAATCAAACATTCGTATTTGACCTCATTTAGCATTACATGATCTGCCTGAAATTTACGTTTTGAGTTTAATTATGACAGAGGTCACAATAAACATGACAACTACCATAACAAAAAATTCAAACTTCGCAATAATCATACAGGATAATGGTAATTATAGGCAATTAAGAGCATATCAAACAGTTATTTCTCCGGTAGGAATTTGCTTATTTTTGCAACAGCTATTACTTAGAAATACAAGAATGTAAAATCTTTTTATAGGTACCAGGTAGATTTTCAAGAAAACAGAGGCTGAAAGAGGGATAGCATTTGCGTTTAACGACCATTTTACGGGAAACTATCTTACTTTTCGTGGGAAACTTTAGTAACAATATGGCATGCAAAACATCCTTAAATGTACGTTTGAACATTCATTTTTACATGACAAATATATCCTAGAATCCTTATTATCACATAAGGCAAACAGTTTGAAGTTTCATGCTTGTGCTTTTGAACCTTCTGGAGAATCAGTCTCACGATAGGCATTGAAGGTGTAGTTTTTCATATTTTTACGGTGTCGATTTGTTTTATATTTTCATTAAAAAATAATCGTTGAATATGAAATTGAAAAGCTACTAAATGTATATGTGATAACGACGTAGGCTCATTTTCTTAGTGTGTCAGCTGTCGTTGTACAGAGCTGTTTGAACTGTCTGTTTTGCTCAAGGTAATATATTTCGGAGCATTCTGCTTCTCGTTGAGAATTCGTTGTCGAAGAAGTTGTCGTTTCAATGTGTTCATTGCAAACTTGATTAGTGACGTTGTCAGTAGATACATGATGTGAATGAATTATAGATGATGTTAAATCCCTGGCGTCTCGCTAGAAATAGTTCTAATGTTTTCCACTGTAACAGTGAGCCGTTAGTTCGGATCCAGAGAGATTTCACTCAATTCTCGCTCCAATGAATCTATGGATATTTGAAAGTAATGAGTCCACTGAAATTTTGTCGTTTGCAGTGTTGTCCTGCAAATCGTCTCGTACAATGATTGCCGTGTCGTTATGACTGGATTTCTCGTCATGATCGGTTATACACGATGTCAATGTTGTTTTTTGCTTGCTAGATTGTTCCATATTTTGAAGACTGTCACATACAATGTATTCTTTATGCGAGTTGTGTAGTTCCTCGTGAACAGATGTCGCTAGAGATTGACTCTGATAATCCATGATAGCGCAAAAATAGTGCCAGTCCCGTGGGTTATCCCTGTGAAACACTGTTGTCAAAACAGTACTGAGTTTTACGAGTGTTTTCCTTAATATTACCTCTGAGGAATCATCTTCCTTGTCATATCCTGCTTCTCTCACGATGACGCATCCCAGCCTCATATGCTGGGCATGTGGCTCACCATGCAGCCCGCATCCACATTCCGACACGCGGAAAGCCTCGAGCAAGTTTCCGCCAATGAGAAGTGCGGCTGGACAAGCGCTAGCCGTATATACTATCCACCACCCATTTCCTCCTAAATGAGGACAACGTCCCGCTATTTCTGGTGATAGTAATTCATCTCGGCTAATAGGTATACTGCCACATTCCAGAAGTGTGGGTAAGGGCAATCGATAAACCTTATCGTATGACCTAACGACAAATACTGCCGCCCCTCCTCCGGAAGCAGTAGTTCTACCCTCACAAGCAACCACCCTGTAGTTCTCTGACTTAGTTTCAATATTGAACGGTTTGAGGAATTGAGATGTCGCTAGAGATTGACTCTGATAATCCATGATAGCGCAAAAATAGTGCCAGTCCCGTGGGTTATCCCTGTGAAACACTGTTGTCAAAACTATTTTCGAAACAGAAGGCACACGGTCTTTGCAACCGCTACATACACTATCTGTACATTATGAATATTATCGGAGTTACTGGTGCTGCTTGTTTGATCTCCCTTTTCACCTGCAAAAGAAGAGCACATAGTGTGGCTCGTTGCAGCCTCCCAGCCGTTATTTGAAACAGGTGAAGAAGAAGATTGATTGTCTCTCATAATATGCAGAGCAGTAATGTGCCATTGGTTCCCACACTGCTTGTAGGGGGTTGGCTTATCACAATCACGACTTCTGTGTGAGTTGGATGCACAGCATCGATAACAAACATTGTTTTCTTTAATCTCTTGCGTTCTTCTATTTATTTAGATATCAATGCACGACAGTCGTCTAGTGAATATTTGATAGTATGCAGAATGCATTTTTCCATAGTTGTATTAGAATTACTACTCACTTGATACAAGGCAGTTTTCTTAACGTTAAGCCTCTTGTTTTTACTTATTGAAGATTCTCCTGTATTAGAATTAGGAATAATCGTATCTATATCGAGCATAAATCCGGGAAAATTTCTTATACGATACAATTCGGAAAATTCCGTAATCGGCAGAAATGGCACTTTGTGATGGTCAGTATATTGTCAGCTCTTGTGACCAATTTTTCCTGTTACATACGGTAATTTACCTACATTACGTTTCACTCCTGATGAGGAATCAAAATGTGCAAGCAGATTTCTTAATGTTGGTTTTTCTTTAATGTATTCCATTTCAGATAGAATATCCGAAAGCTCATATAGTCGTGTGTTGTCCTTATTTGTCAATTTCGACAATTTGAACGGGATTTGAGGTCACTATCGGTAAATTATGGCGCACTATCGGCTGATGTGCTACGGGAACATGAAATTGTTCTTTCATGATCGGTGTGTCATTTATGTTCTGCACAGTGTTGACTTCTGGTTGTTGGTATATGAAGTCTTGCACTCAGAGAAACGGGTCTTCTGTTTCGTTAGGAAGATGTTCTCAGAAATCTCCGGCACTGGTGCCATCCTCTTGGAGAGCTCAGGCTTCGACCTCGGCTGCGGCAGCTTTTCTACGTGTCTGCCTTTAATTCAACTTCTATAGCTTCCTTTGCAGATTTAATTTTGTATTCTCTGGCCTTCATCTTGGCTTCAAGGGCCATTTGTTCTGCTCTAAATCGAATTTCTTGAGCCTTGAGTTCTGCTTTCATTCGAGATTCTTGGGCCTCTTGTTCAGCCCTAATTCGAGATTCTTTTGGCCTCTTGTTCTGTCCCAATTTGAGTTTCTTGGGCCTCTTGTTTGACCTTGGTTTTCGCCTCCTGGTTAAGGAGCATCGTCTCCTTTTCGGCAAAGGCAAATATGGCCTTTAAGGCTCCACCTTTGGCTCTTTTTCTCCGTGCTAGAGTCGAGACATCCGGTATGTTAGATCTGCTAGATTGATATGAATTGCGACTCTTTAACCGGATAGATTTTTGTTGTTCCAAAATTTCCTGCCTGTCCTGCAGTGATTACAGGACTGCATTAACTTTGGCCTGACAGAGTGCGACAAGGTCGTTGAATGTGTCCATATCCCGTTCACTTTGTTGTGTCCTTGTTCCTTCTCATTAATTTCGTTAATGAAGAGATCTACATGGTCCTTATACTCAACAAAAGCACGTCCTAAAGTTTCCTCCGCATCTGACAAACTGTCCAAATGTTCCGGTATAGTTCCGGTCTCTTGGCAAATAGAGCTGATGGCCGCCCATAATCTATCTGTTTCTTTAGAGAATCTGTCTCTGTTTTATATAGGTTTCGGTGGCTCTCTCTGTCCAAATACGATGTCTGCTGGCTTCCAGTACAAATTTCGGGACTTCCGGCTCAGGTGGCGATTCAGTTTCTGCTGTCAACGGACTTCTTCTGATACAGTACTGTGCAATGTAGCCCTTACCGTTTGACGAACGCGAAATGGATTGCTGACGGGACGTGAACGGATCACTGACGGAAACGTGACGGGACGGGACGATTCGATTCACGTCCATAACAGTTCACGTCCAGGTACTCGTCATTTGACGAATACAATTCGTCAATTGACGAGAGAGGATTCGTCATTTAATGATATGCAAAATAATCAATAGATTAATAGATAATTGAAATTTTCAAATGAAACGAAACGAATTCAATTGTGATAACGGTTTTATACAAAATTAACATTGACAGTGACTGGGAACAGTCCAATGCTTTAATTTGATATGAAAAGAATACATAAATTGAAAATCAATAGTTAAATTTCTTTTATTTTGTTAAGAGCTCCACCAAACTGCAGAAAACGATAAAAAAATATCAATCAATTTTAATCATATACTTTTAGTATTTTGTAATTACAAATGTACCTTTCAGTGCGAAACTTTCCCTTTACATATTATTTTGTAAAAAATTTCTTGAAAAAATGTGATAAAAAAATTACATATAGATCTCCATTTCAGTCATTACATATACACCGGTCAGTGCGAAACTTTCCTTTTACACATTATTTTGTTAACAATTCTATGAAAATGAAAAAAATGTTATAAAAATTACTTATGAATCTTCATTTTAGTCATTAAATGTACACCAGTCAGTGCGAAACTTTCCTTTTACACATTATTTTGTTAAAATTTCAAGAAAATGAAAAAAAATGTGATAAAAAAATTACTTATGAATCTACATTTTAGTCATTACATATACACCGGTCAATGAGAAACTTTCCTTTTACACATTATTTTGTTAAAAATTCCATGAAAATGAAAAAATCTGATAAAAAAGTACTTATGATTCTTTATTTTAGTCATTACATATAAACCGGTCAGTGCGAAACTTTCCTTTTACACATTATTCTGTTAAAAATTTTGTGAAAATGAAAAAAATGTGTTAAAAAATTACTTATGAATCTACATTTTAGTAATTCCATATCCACCGGTCAGTGCGAAACTTTCCTTGAACACATTATTTTGTTAAAAATTTCATGAAAATGAAAAAATGTGATAAAAAATTACTTATGAATCTACATTTTAGTCATGACGTATACACCGGTTAGTGCGAAACTTTCCTTTTACACATCATTTTGTTAAAAATTAAATGAAAATGAAAAAATGTGATAAAAAATTACTTATGATTCTACATTTTAGTCATTACAAATACGCCAGTCAGTGCGAAACTTTCCTTTTACACAATATTTGGTTAAAAATTTCATAAAGAGAAAAAATGTGATAAAAAATTGCTTATAAATCTATATTTTAGTCATTACATATACACCGGTCAGTGCGAAACTTTCCTTTACACATTATTTTATTAAAAATTCCAGGAAAATGAAAAATTTGAAAAAAAAATTACATATGAATATTCATTTTAGTCATTACATAGACACCGGTCAGTGCGAAACTTTCTTTTTACACATTACTTTGTTAAAAATTCAATAAAAAAGAAAAAAATGTAATAAAAAATTTACTTATGAATCTTCATTTTAGTCATTACATGCATACCGGTCAGTGCGAAACAATCCTTTTACACATTATTTTGTTCAAAATTCCATGAAAATGAAAAAACTAACATAAAAGATTACTGGTAAATAACAAATGCACTGGTCAGTGCAAAACTTTCATTTTACACATTATTTTGTTCGAAATTCCATGAATATGAACAATTTTGGAAAAAAAACACCACTTATAAACCTTCATTTGAGTCATTGCAAATCTACCAGTCAGTGCAAAAATTTGTTATACACATTAGTTTGTTTAAAATTCCAATATGTCCAAAAATAAATAATTAAAACTGACTTGTGAAACTTTTAGTCATTACAAATGCACCGATCAGTGAGAAATATTCCCTTTGCACATTAATTTGTTTAAAACTCGATAAAAATGGCAAGTTTTGATGGATAACACCCGTCAATGCAGCAGTTCCTTTTGAACTTTATTTGATTAAATACTCCATGAAAATGAAAAAAATATATGATAAGCAATTATTTATTAAAAGCAAGGACGTATATTTAGATATACGACCTTGTTAACAGAAAAAAAGATTGATCTGTTGCGGTGATGTACCGATCGTGTATGCATGCACTGAGTGAAACGAATCTAAATTTCACAAAATCTTTAACCCGAGATATCACGTGATAAATGAACGAATCTGGACGCGAGTTGGACGAATAGGGTTCTCGTCATCCGTCAAGTTTCGCGTCAATCGACGAGTTGGACGAATAACAAGTCGTCACGTTAATTAACTGATTGCTGACTGACCGCTGACTGCTTCCTGACGAACGGGTGACGGGTGACTGGTCGTTTTTTCTGTAAGGGCTACGTTGCACAGTACTGTATTACTTCCGTATCAACAATATTAAAAATGGAGATATGGTATGATTTTCAATGAGACAGCCATCAATCAAATATTGAGGACCAAAAACTTAAACTTCTACAGGTCACCATACGGCCTTCCACAATGGAAAAAAAATGCATACAGCAAACAAGGAGTAAAATGTCCCTAAAAATAAAATTGTGAAATTATTCACAAAAACGACAATGTACCTAATCTTTAGAAAGTCAAAAACAAATAGCGATTAATAATGAACAATTAAAAACAACGACTACCACCGGATTAAAGGTTCCTTGGACAGGTACATAAACAAGTTGTCTGTCTGATGTAGTAGACATGCTTGTGTCTCAATTGGTTCAACAAAATAAAACGGCGGGACAACGTGCGTATGCCTGCTGAGTATGTTGAAAATCAGCAAATTACTGAAAATTTGTAAATCCAGTTGTTAATTGCAGGCTACTAAAACAGGTGTTGCGTTTTATTAGAAGGCTATAGAAAACAAACGGATGTTTCCAGAGTAACCCTGGCAACGGGTGAAATTACGAAGGACCAGGGGCAATAAGGCCTGTTTTTGGCCCCAAAATTTCCACAAAAATCAGTGTCAATCATATTTACATTTTATACTGCTTATGAATCTGTATAAACATAGTAGAGATAAGGCATGTGTAAAATATTTCCCAATTGCTTCTTATCATGGCAAGGATACAGCTTAAAATAGATCCGAACTATCATTTTTGCAAAAAAGTTCAAGTTTTTAGCATTTTCATAGGCTTTTCCGTTTCAAAAACATGGTCCACATGTGTGTGTACCAAAAAAATATTTTAAGAGATAATTTTTAGTATCTAAAGACATCTTCTGCTAAAATATTTTTTGGAACACAGCTGTGGGGGAACTTTTCTAGAACAAAACACATGTTAAAAATAGCAAAATATGGCTCTTTCATGATATTTTCAAGATAACGCGTCAAAAAATGACATCATAATAATGTATTACACGTCAACAAAAAAGTAAAATGGGTCATTTTCATAAAGTTTAGATATTCTGTCACAAAATAAGAAATAATTGATTTTGTTTTCAGACAATTAAATTTTGAGGCCAAAAATGATACACCTGGTCCTTTCAGTGCATTGTTGTCGCTTAAAAAAGTTCAAATTTCAGTGCATTGTCACTGACAAAGTTCCTTTACTAAATCTCGCAGGAAGAACATCCTGGTCTGTTGAGAACTTTTTACTATACTTACTGTCCAGTTAGTTTAATATTTTCGAACTTAAATTACAGCTGAAAATTGGCAAAATGATAGTTGAATGTCTTATCTTTACATTTTAAAATGTCGTCAAAAATTCGTATGGTGCATTTGTAGTAAAATCGTCACTTAGTAACCATGCCTTTTGTAACTAAAAATTATTCATTGGCCAAACATTTATGAATATTTACCATTTTTTACTGTTTTCAGTATTACAAGATATATAATTTTAAATGTCAAAATTTTATATCGTAGTGTATTCTTCGGTAGTGTCACTTCGGTATTTAGGTATTTGTTTGATTCTCATATAGAGCCAATATTAACATTTGCAAATACTTTGTTCCAGGTCAGTATTTACTGTTGTATTTGTATTTGTATTTGTATGAATTGTTATTTTATTTGTGTTCTGTTTCGATTTAAGAGTTAATTTCAATTCAACTTATTTTTAGCCATTGTTGTTTTGTCACACCACTACATGTGTATCTAAAGTTTGAAAATAGGGAAGGGGGGGGGGGGGGGGGTTAGCGCTCACTATCTTGGCCCATTATTGTCCGTAAAGTTATGTTAACTGCAAAAATGTTTAATTTCTCATATTCTAACACCGGGTGGTTTTCTCAGTCTCATGTTGTAAGTGGGCTTTAGAAAGTTGTGGACAGATAGAGGTCTATGCAATTTGTTGTTTGATTTTGGTATTTTGAAGGAGGGGAATTTTCTATTCGCTCAACGTGTGGAAGTTTCAATGATATGTGGAGCATTATGGCTACAGAATAAACTGTCATAAAAGACTCAAAGGGATCCATGGAATTGAAGGAATTACAGTTCAAACATTTAGTTAATAGAAAGTTACAATACATTCTTGCTCTGTTTTAGTAAAACACTGTCAAAGATACCAATATTAATTTAGTGCGCCAGTGTCCTTGAATTATCTTCTTTAGTGACGTCCAAAAGTTTGGGTCTTCAAATAGAATCAGACGTTGAAGCATAATGTTTGAAAGGTCAAGTTTTGACACAGACACCAACGATCAAATCGAATAAATAAAACCAACTCCCATGAAACGAGATCTCAACCAAACCATGACTCACTCTTTTGCAATTAACATTGGTAAGACAGTCCTCTGTCAAAATCAAAATCATTTAAAAACATTACCACAAAAACAAATTGTAAAAAGAAATTGGGAGAAATAATCTGTTTTCAGACGGGAGTTTGGATTGGCAAGCTTCAGAGATGATGTAATGGTAGAAAATATTCTATCCCACCTTCTTGGTACTGTTCCTGTTTCAATTTTTCAAGACGAAGGAAGCATAAGAAAGTCCTGCAAGTCTGATCTTGTGAAGTAGTTTGAAGCAGAGACCACAGAGCTTACCCTCCTTTGACCACTCGCTCACAAAATATATTTTAGATGGCAAGGCACTTTAACAGCGAATGAATGCGACGAAACATAAACCATTTGGTGACCTTGCTGCTGGCTATCTTCAACATTTATCTCAATGTTTATTTATCGATTGCACAGTTGCAGATATGTTTGACCTCAATGACGTTAAACACTCAATCATGTCAGCTGAAACAACGACACAAAATACCGAGACATTGGTAAATAAGGTAGACCCATTATTAGGTCATCTGATACAGAGGAAGTTGTGTTTTGCATCCACTACGTTCAGCAAAAGGCAAACAACTGTAAAATTTGGGTTCAACTAGAAATAAGAATAGCATAACGGTGGCCGATGGGGTTTTGATAGTTTATGAGCTGTGTACCGCACATTCCCCTATCATTTGCAATGTCCTTTCTTCTATGGATGCTTATTCAGAATGCGGCACAATCATCTTTATTTCAAATAGGTGAAAAGTGAGTTTTTAGACGTTGTAAGGAACAGAAAATGAGTTTGCTGATTTGACGCACACTGTGTATCGCAATAAAGATGAAATTGTCTCTAGTGCAAGAAAGTTTTTGGCAAACTTTATAATAAAAAAGTTTTTTTGCAAGCTGTCAAACTACGAGTAAAACTCGCTACAAGGAAAGATGCAAGTCTTGTCAGATTGCCTCCGTCTAAAGTAACGTAATAACATCACGTGTTATGGGAGCCTCTGTCGACTCAAATCTGGACAGCTTTTCATATGGCACACAGACAATTTAACCTCAATTCGAATAAGAATATTTTACGAAAAGATATGGGGTAAATGAACATGAGACGAAAACACATATGTAAATCCAAACTGCAATAATTTTAATGAGCTGTATGGCCATTTCAGAAATTTATTCCTCATCAGCAGCATTAGAACCCAAACAAAGGAAATTCAAACTTTCAACAAATGTTTAAAATGCATAAAACCAAACAATATCCGAATAATCAGTAAAATCAAATATAGCTTAGGACAAAATTACGATGGAGGGAGTTAATCCTAGGGTTTTAGAATTTTCATAAATTTAGATAATAGTAATTAAACAAAGTGTACACATGAGATATAATCTCATGTACAAGTACACCATATCTAAGAAAAATAAAGCGCATACATCTCTACCACTGGGAATTCCTTTAGCAACTCCACACTGCAATAAAAGACAAACTCCTGTATTAAATACTAGTATTTTACGAAAGGATATGGGGTAAATGAACATGACACGATAACACATATGTAAATCCAAACTGCAATAATTTTAATGAGCTGTATGGCCACTTCGGAAATTTATTCCTCATCAGCAGCACTAGAACCCAAACAAAGGAAATCCATAATTTCAACAAATGTTTAAAATGCATAAAACCAAACGAAATCCGAATAATCAGTCAAATGAAATATAGCTAAGGACAAAACTACGATGGAGGGAGTTAATCCTAGGGTTTTTGAATTTTCATAAATTTAGATAATATTAATTGAACAAAGTGTACACATGAGATATAAGCTCATGTACAAGTACACCATATCTAAGAAAAGTAGAGAGCATACCTCTCTACCACGGGGAATTGTCTTACCAACTCCACACTGCAATAAAAGACAAACTCCTGTATTAAATATTTTACGAAAGGATATGGGGTAAATGAACATGAGACGATAACACATATGTAAACCCAAACTGAAATAATTTTAATGAGCTGTATGGCCATTTCGGAAATTTATTCCTCATCAGCAGCACTAGAACCCAAACAAAGGAAATCCATAATTTCAACAAATGTTTAAAATGCATAAAAGCAAACGATATCCGAATAATCAGTAAAATCGAATATAACTAAGGACAAAACTACGATGGAGGGAGTTAATCCTAGGGCTTTAGAATTTTCATCAATTTAGATAATAGTAATTGAACAAAGTGTACACATGAGATATAATCTCATGTACAAGTACACCATATCTTAGAAAAATAAAGAGCATACATCTCTACCACGGGGAATTGCTTTAGCAACTCCACACTGCTATAAAAGACAAACTCCTGTATTAAATATTTTACGAAAGGATATTGGGTAAATGAACATGAGACGATAATACATATGTAAACCCAAACTGCAATACTTTTAATGAGCTGTATGGCCATTTCGGAATTTAATTCCTCATCAGCAGCACTAGAACACAAACAAAGGAAATCCATAATTTCAACAAATCTTTAAAATGCATAACACCAAACGAAATCCGAATAATCAGTAAAATCAAATATAGCTAAGGACAAAACTACGATGGAGGGAGTTAATCCTAGGGTTTTAGAATTTTCATAATTTTAGATAATAGTAATTGAACAAGTGTACACATGAGATATAATCTCATGTACAAGTACGACATATCTAAGAAAAGTAAAGAGCATACATCTCTACCACGGGGAATTGTCTTGCCAATACCACACTGCAATAAAAGACAAACTACTGTTTTAAATATCTTACGAAAGGATATGGGGTAAATGAACATGAGACGATAACACATGTGTAAACCCAAACTGCAATAATTTTAATGAGCTGTATGGCCATTTCAGAAATTTATTCCTCATCAGCAGCACTAGAACCCAAACACAGGAAATCAATAATTTCAACAAATGTTTAAAATGCATAAAACTAAACGAAATCCGAGTAATCAGTAAAATCAAATATAGCGAAGGACAAAACTACGATGGAGGGAGTTAATCCTAGGGTTTTAGAATTTTCATAAATTTAGATAATAGTAATTGAACAAAGTGTACACATGAGATGTAATCTCAGGTACAAGTACACCATATCTAAGAAAAATAAAGAAGATACAACTCTTCCACGTGGAATTGTTTTACCAACTCCACACTGCAATAAAAGACAAACTCCTGTATTAAATATTTTTAGGAAAGGATATGGGGTAAATGAACATGAGACGATAATACATATGTAAACCCAAACTGCAGTAATTTTAATGAGCTGTATGGCCACTTCGGAAATTTATTCCTCATCAGCAGCACTAGAACCCAAACACAGGAAATCCATAATTCCAACAAATGTTTAAAATGCATAAAACCAAACGATATCCGAATAATCAGTAAAATCAAATATAGCTTAGGACAAAACTACGATGGAGGGAGTTAATCCTAGGGTTTTAGAATTCTCATAAATTTAGATAATAGTAATTGAACAAAGTGTACACATGAGATATAATCTCATGTACAAGTACACCATATCTGAGAAAAGTAAAGAGCATACATCTCTACCACGGGGAATTGTTTTACCAACTCCACAATGCAATAAAAGACAAACCCCTGTATTAAATATTCTACGAAAGGATATGGGGTAAATGAACATGAGACGATAACACATATGTAAACCCAAACTGCAAAAATTTTGATGGGCTGTATGACCATTTCGGAAATTTATTCCTCATCAGCAGCACTAGAGCCCAAACAAAGGAAGTCCATAATTTTAACAAATGTTTAAAATGCATAAAACCAAACGAAATCCAAATAATCAGTAAAATCAAATATAGCTAAGGACAAAACTACGATGGAGAGAGTTAGTCCTAGGGTTTTAGAATTTTCATAAATTTAGATAATAGTAATTGAACAAAGTGTACACATGAGATATAATCTCATGTACAAGTACACCATATCTAAGAAAAATGAAGAGCATACATCTCTACCACGGCTGAATTGTTTTACCAACTCTACACTGCAATAAAAGACAAACTCCTGTATTAAATATTATACGAAAGGATATGAGGTAAATGAACATGAGACGATAACACATTCAGTCCGTGCTTCAGTAGCCGTTACCAAAAGAGCGATCATTAAGCGATCCGTCAGCCGTCAACGATCAGTCATCAATCAGTGATGGATCAGTCAAAAATCCGTCAAAGTCTGACGGATAGGAAAAGTAATTCACGTTTTTCATGTTTTTGACGGATACAATACGTAAAATACGTGAGTGACGGATGATTGGTCGATCCTATCCGTAATTGACTGATTGATAGCCTTACATCATCTTTCAAGTTAATACATTTTGCAAAATAATATTCTCGTTTCATTACAAAAAAGTTTGTCAGAGTGCATTAAACTTTGGAAGCACATCTACTTTTAAAAATCGTCGAAAATAGACATATTTACTGTGATAACAAACAATATCAAAATTATATATACAGCTGGTTAAACGTTCAATTTTAGACAATAACAGGAAAGCAAACATGAGTGAAACGAAAATAGAATAAAATAAAACAAAACAAAACAATAAACAAATGATTACGAAAGACTCGGAAATCAAAGTTCTCAAACTCTAAATATGCTAAAATCATTAAAATTGTGTTTCATAAAGTAAAAAAATTCTTCAAACGAATGTGATGAATAAAATTTTCAAAAAACTGAAATTGTTTTGGTCATTTATATAGACTGAGTATAAATCAGACACTAAAAATCTTACTTTTCGGCCCTTTCATATGCTAAAATTCATTAAATTGTGTTTCGCAAAAGATAAAACTTCTTCGAAAGGATATGATCAATAAAATTTTCAAAATATTTGAATGGTTTTGGTCATTTTTATAGACAGAGATTAAACCGCACTCTAAAAATCTAACTTTTCAAGCCTTAAAAATGTTAAAATTCATTAAAATTGTGTTTCGCAAAATATAAAACTCCCTCGAAAGGATATGATGAATAAAATTTTCATAAAATTTAAATTGTTTTGGTCATTTTTATACACAGAGTTTAAACCGCAGACTAAAAATCTAACTTTTCAAACTTGAATATGCTGAAATTTGTTAAAATTGTGTTTCGAAAAAGATAAAACTCCTTCGAATACATCGGAAAACGAATACCGAAGCAAGAAGGAGGAAAGGGGAAATTCTAAAATCATAAATCCAAAATCACGGCAATTCACAGCAACACGAATTGAGACAGTATGACAAATACAAATCAAATAAGCAAGAAAGAACAAGAACGTCACAAAACTAAAGCACTAGCAGTGCATAACCCCTATAAAAACTGAGGTATCATCAGGTGCTTCGGAAGGGTAAGCATGATCTGCTCCACGCGTTGCATCCGTCACATTGCCAGTGAAAAGTCCGGTTTTGTTACAGTCGGTGTTAGTCAGTCCGGTAACAAACTCTGGATCTACCCATCGATATCTGTTCTCATTTGTGAAACCGAAACATTGTAATGGTCTGTCAAATCGTGGTGACGACCGTAAAACTTCTGTAGTAACAATTGCAACAGTGACTGAACATACCCTTGATGTATACGTTTTTGAGACAGTAATTTTAGAGACAGAAACGATATGATGAATAAAATTTTAAAAAATTTAAATTGTTTTGGTCATTTTTATAGACAGAGTTTAAACAGCAGACTAAAAATCTAACTTTTCAGGCCTTTAATGTGTTTAAATTCATTAAAATTGTGTTTCGCAAAAGATAAAACTAATAAAAGGATATGTTTAATAAAATTTTCAAAATATTTAAATTGTTTTGGTCATTTTTATAGACAGATTTTAAACTGTACACTAAAAATCTAACTTTCCAAACTTAAATATGCGGAAATTTGTTAAAATTGTGCTTCGCAAAAAATAAAACTCCTTCGAAAGGATATGATGAATAAAATTTTCAAAATATTTAAATTGTGTTGCTCATTTTTATGGAAGAGTTATAACCGCAGACTAAAAATCTAACTTTTCAAGACTTAAATATGTTAATTTTTTTTTTAAATTGAGTTTCGCAAAAGATTAAACTCCTTCGAAAGGATATGATGAATAAAATTTTCAAAATATTTTAAAATTGTTTTGGTCATTTTTATAGACAGAGTTTAAACCGCACACTAATAGTCTTACTTTTCAAACCTAAATCTGCTGAATTTGTTGAAATTGTGTTTTGCAAAAGATAAAACTCCTTCGAAAGGATATGATGAAGAAAATTTTCAAAAAATTTAAATTCTTTTGGTCATTTTTATAGACAGAGTTCAAACTGCAGACTAAAAATGTATCTTTTCAAGCCTTTAATATGTTAAAATTCATTAAATGTGTGTTTCGCGAAAGATAAAACTCCTTCGAAAAGATATGATGAATAAAATTTTCAAAAAAAATTAATTGTTTTGGTCATTTTCATAGACAGAATTTAAATCACAGACTAAAAATCTAACTTTTCAAGCCTTTAATATGTTAAAATTCATTAAAATTGTGTTTCGCAAAAGATTAAACTCCTTTGAAAGGATACGATGAATAAAATTTTCAAAATATTTTTTAAATTGTTTTGGTCACTTTTATAGACAGAGTTTAAACCTCACACTAAAAGTCTTACTTTTCAAACCTAAATGTGCTGAATTTGTTGAAAAGATAAAACTCCTTCAAAAGGATATGATGAATAAAATTTTCAAAAAATTTAAATTGTTTTGGTCATTTTTATAGACAGATTTTAAACCGCAGAATAAAAATCTAACTTTTCAAGCCTTTCATATGTTAAAATTCATTAAATGTGTGTTTCCCAAAAGATAAAACTTCTTCGAAAGGATATGATTAAGAAAATTTTCAAAAAATTTCAATTGTTTTGGTCTTTTTTATAGACAGAGTTTAAACTGTACACTAAAAATCTAACTTTCCAAACTTAAATCTGCTGAAATTTGTTAAAATTTTGTTTCGTAAAAGATAAAACTCCTTCGAAAAGGTATGATGAATAAAATTTTCAAAAAATTTAAATTGTTTTGGTCATTTTTATAGGCAGATTTTAAACGGTAGAATAAAAATCTAACTTTTCAAGCCTTTCATATGTTAAAATTCATTAAATGTGTGTTTCCCAAAAGATAAAACTCCTTCGAAAAGATACGATGAATAAAATTTTCAAAAAAATTAAATTGTTTTGGTCATTTTCATAGACAGAATTTAAACCATAGACTAAAAATCTTACTTGTATGCCTTTAATATGTTAAAATTCATTAAAATTGTGTTTCGCAAAAGATTAAACTCATTCGATAGGATATGATGAATAAAATTTCCAAAATATTTTTGTAATTGTTTTGGTCATTTTTATAGACAGAGTTTAAACCGCACACTAAAAGTCTTACTTTTCAAACCTAAATGTGCTGAATTTGTTGAAATTGTGTTTTGCAAAAGATAAAACTCCTTCGAAAGGATATGATGAATAAAATTTTCAAAAATTAAATTTAAATTGTGTTGGTCATTTTTATAGAAGAGTTTAAACCGCAGACTAAAAATCTAACTTTTCAAGCCTTTAATATGTTAAAATTCATTAAATGTGTGTTTCGCAAAAGATAAAACTCCTTCGATAAGATATGATCAATAAATTTTTCAAAAAATTTAAATTGTTTTGGTCATTTTCATAGAGAGAATTTAAACCACAGACTAAAAATTCAACTTTTAAAGTCTTTAATATGCTTAAATTCATTAAAATTGTGTTCCGCAAAAGATTAAACTCCTTCGAAAGGATATCATAAATAACATTTTCAAAATATTTTTAAATTGTTTTGGTCATTTTTAAAGACAGAGTTTAAACCACACAATGAAAATCTAAATTTTCAAGCCTTATATATGTTAAAATTCATTAAAATTGTGATTCGCAAAATATAAAACTCCTTCGAAAGGATATGATGAATAACGTTTTCCAAAAAGTAAATTGGTTTGGTCATTTTAATAGACAGAGCTTTAACCACACTCTAAAAATCTAACTTTTCAAGCCTTAAATATGTTAAAATTCATTAAATTTGTGTTTCGCAAAAGATAAAACTCCTTTGAAAGGATACAAATGTATGATGAATAATATTTTCAAAATATTTAAATTGTTTTGGTCATTTTCATAGACAGAGTTTAAACCGCACACTAAAAATCTAACTTTTCAAACCTAAATGTGCTGATTTCAAAAAATTTCAATTATTTTGGTCATTTTTATAGACAGAATTTAAACTACAGACTAAAAATCTAACTTTTCAAGCCTTTAATATGTTAAAATTCATTAAAATTGTGTTTCCCAAAAGATAAAACTTCTTCGAAAGGATATGATTAATAAAATTTTCAAAAAATTTAAATTGTGTTGGTCATTTTTATAGACAGAATTTAAACCACAGACTAAAAATCTAACTTTTCAAGACTTTAATGTGTTAAAATTCATTAAAATTGTGTTTCGCAAAAGATTAAACTCCTTCGAAAGGATATGATGAATAAAATTTTCAAAATATTCTTTAAATTGTTTTGGTCATTTTTATAGACAGGGTTTGAATCGCACACTAAAAGTCTTAGTTTTCAACCCTAATTGTGCTGAATTTGTTGAAATTGTGTTTTGCAAAAGATAAAAATCCTTCGAAAGGATATGATGAATAAAATTTTCAAAAAATTTCAATTGTTTCGTCACTTTTATAGACAGAGTTTAAACCGCAGACTAAAAATCTAACTTTTCAAGCCTTATATATGTTAAAATTCATTAAAATTGTGTTTCGCAAAAGATAAAACTCCTTCAAAAGGATATGATGAATAAAATTTTCAAAAAAAAATATTGTTTTTGTCATTTTCAAAGATCGGGTTTAAAACGCAGACTGGGAGAATTATGCAGTTTAGATACCCAGTTCTCATTAACAAATACATATAAACGATTTAAATTGAAACAAAATACAGCATTCGTAATTTAATCTAACTGTTTCTTTATATTCGAAAAAGATTATCTAACAAGAACCTGGAAGCACACGAGGATATTATGTTTATTCGTTTTGTCTTAAAATTCCAAATATTTACGTATCCGTCATACGTGATTTACTGATTGACACAATGCGTAATTGACGGATGCGATCAGTAAAATACGTTTACATCCGTAAAATACGTTTACAATCCGTAAAATACGTGCACATCCGTTATTCATGGATCCGTCATCGATCAGGGAAAAATCAGTCATTAATCAGTCAAAAATCCGTCATTAATCAGTCAACAATTCGTCAATAAGTAACGGCTACTGATACAAGGACTATATGTAAACCCAAACTGCAATAATTTTAATGAGCTGTATGGCCATTTCGGAAATTTATTCCTCATTAGCAGCACTGGAACTCAAACAAAGGAAATCCTTAATTTCACCAAATGTTTAAAATGCATAAAACCAAACGAAATCCGAATAATCAGTAAAATCAAATATAGCTAAGGACAAAACTACGATGGAGGGAGTTAATCCTAGGGTTTTAGAATTTTCATAAATTTAGATAATAGCAATTGAATAAAGTGTACACATGAGATATAATCTCATGTACAAGTACACCATATCTAAGAAAAATAAAGAGCATACATCTCTACCACGGGGAATTGTTTTACCAACTCCACACTGCAATAAAAGACAAACTCCTGTATTAAATATTTTACGAAAGCATATGGAGTAAATGAACATGAGACCATAACACATATGTTAACTCCAACTACAAAAATCTTAATGAGCTGTATGGCCATTTCGGAAATTAATTCCTCATCAGCAGCATTAGAAACCAAACAAAGGAAATCCATAATTTAAAAAAAAATGTTAAAATGGATAAAAACCAAACGAAATTTTGCCTTTAATTATTTCCAATCAAGCATAAAACATTAGATTGATGTAACATATACTCTGATCCAAGACAGTATTGTCACACATATGAAATGTGTACCTATAAATGATTTGTAATTTGACATCTACATGTGGATTTACCACCTCCCCAAATCCAGGACAGCATCGACACGCATAGAAGGTTGGATTGCGCAGGTGCACGTCATCACAATCAGGCTTGGAATTTATGCTAAAATTAAATGAAAAAAAACATTACTTCAGTAAAATGAAATTGCTATCTCTAAACGTATTCCGAGAATATTACTCATTTAAAATATATTTGAAAAACATTAGGACTTGAGAAGTGAAAATACAATAGATCAAAACATTCAGATAACGAAATTAAAGGAATTACTTACAGGTCCCTTGCAGGATTAAAATCAAATTAAAGCTATTTGGTCTTTTTGACTTGGTTTATCAGTAGTTGATAGTAATAAATATACTGATACAAAATTTCAAGTGTCATCAAACCTCGCATTGCAATTACTGAAGTACCTCTCATTTCATCGAAAACCTTGTTATCATGTTTTTGCAGATAGCTGATTAAATGTAATGATGAAAATGTTCAATGCCGTAAAACATAACTTTGTCATTTTGAACAATAAAATTCAGAGCTTTCTTCTATGTGTTATTTCCCCTTAAAAATTTACAATTTCCAAAATAAAGACTTTCTCGGAAATCGTAAGTTCTGGAGAGCTGGAAACATCGCCAAAATATTTAGGTGTAATATAGTGCATTTGATGGTACCAATTTCAAAGGTCACCAACGACTTGAATTAACTTATTCGGGAACATTGAGATTTTTAGAGATCAAAGCTCGTTAACAGTTATAGATAACTGATATTTTGTTCTAGATAAAAGTTTGTGTCTCATATAGATCTACTTTTGTTATATAGGTCAAAATTATTGGACCAGCCGTTATTGACATGGGGTCCAAAAACTATGGTTCTAGGTCGGAAATGATATGTTGATATCTAGAAAAAATTCATCATGTCTTTCAATAAAGCTGCCTATAAAACTGAGTCAATGTCAAAGATCAAGATCCCTGGCAACGACTCAAAGTCCTTGGCAACCATATGTTTTTATAACTTAGATGGTTGTACATATTAATAAAAAATACACTAATTGACATTTTCCTCCTTAGCAACCAGCCTCATTTCCTTTCAACTTTTTTTTGTAATATATAATTTCTCGAAATCGTAAGAGAAAGATAATAACATGTAATGGAGTAATGTATGTCTGATATAAATCTACATGTGTAAAGGTTATTTAAAATTATTGAACCAACGGTTACGGCCCTAGAGCAAAAAACATTTTCATGGGTCTTTGACAAGCTGTTCACAGAATAAATGTTGATATGTTTATCTCTTTATTTGTTAAAGAGACCATTTTGTCCTTTGGGAAAATCCATAAATTTCATTCGAATACGTAATCTCCTGTGAAATCATACAAAAATTCATTGCTTATTTCCGTGGTGTTACAGGTACATGTGAAATGAGCAAGCATGTGAATTTCACATGGTAAAATTCTCCTCAACACATGTGATATGGTTTAAAAGCTGTTTTTGGTGGTCCTTAGTGGAAGATAAATACATCTAAAAACGAATCAACAGCCAATTTATTCAACATGATATGAATAACAAAATGGGTAAAAGTTAAAGAAAACGACATAAAAATTCAGGAAACTTAATATATTTTTGAAGTATGATAAAGATTAAAGTTTCAAAAAAACTGATTTGCATCGGAAGAAGTTTTTATTTTTTTTTTATAAATCATATACAAAAGTCGCATTTCTTCTATAACAGATAGGAGCTTGACAAATGAACCTAAATTTTTATTTATCTGTTATTATGAATAAAATGACCCTTGACTGATCTACTTTTTAATACCTTCACACCTTTTTTTAACTTTTTTTCTAACTTACATCTTACAGACTCTAATATAATTGCAACCACTTCCTATGTCTACACCAAAAATCCCTACAGGTCCGTTGCAATCCTGAGTAGATAGGAACTCTGTTAATGATTGCCTTTTCTCACGTTTGGCTGGAAACAAAAAATAAACAAACAATGATACATAAAATAGATAATCAAAATAATAAAGAGAATTTCGTTAATTTCTTGGAGAAATGTACCTCATTTAAAAACAATAATAATTTGATTTTATAATATGTATCTTCAAAACTTCATTTACTATAATACCTGTAAGTTCCGTAATGTTAAGAATTATTGCATCATCTGGGACCTTCATTTCTTGATAAAGAGGAAATTCAAATCTTTCGTAAAATTTTCTCAGATCTTGTCCTAATGTAACAGTCTGGTAAATTCCTTTGCCATTCATGTAGTATTGTTCAGTTATTACTTTGGCATCCTTACTAGAGATACTGTTTATGCCCTGATTCTGAAAATAAAATGTTTGGAAACATAAAGATTATATATATGTTTCAATATTAATAAGGCGATTTTCAGTTCAGAAAAAATCTCGAGTATGCATTAATAAGAATATATAAGAAATGTAAAAAAAAAAGTAAGAGAAAATGGTTATTTATCCATTTTAGACTTCTTTATACATGATCTACTATGTGATTTATGCGAATTTCGTAGATAATTAAAAATATTTATGACAGATGTTATATTACATTTTTAAATCTCTTAACAAGTGTAGGAGAAATAATTATCCAACGAGATGAGATGTTCATTCTCACAACTGAAAAGCATGATACGAAGGAACCAAACAAATACAGTGATGAATAACAGTATCCGTAAATTTTATTACTATAGGAAGGTTCGCCGTGACGTCACAGACTCGATAAGGTAAATTTGGTTGGCAAGAAATCGCGTTAATTAATAAGGGTTATAAAATTGTCATTTTCACTTCACTCGTACCAAATTGTTAATTGAGGTATCTTGATAATTCTTTTTGATAGAAATTCTTGAATGTTTACACTTTTACAGGGTATTATTTTTTTTTAATAAATCTATTTTCAATATCTTTATAATTCGCGTTTTTGTAAAGTATATAGAATTCGGCAATTTTGACACTTTTTAAAACTGCATAAATTTTTTTCTTCACAAAATTTTTAAAAAGTAAATCAGCAGAAAAAATATGAAAATCTTAAAGTTTACTACGCATTTTACAGATCCAAAATCGGATGAATAATGAAAAATGGCAAACGATTAAAGATTCTTTTAACATTGTAATACAGTGGTCTTCCCACGACTTTGCCAACCAAAAATGCTAATTTGCATTTGTAAATTAGATTTTGTGACATCACTAATGAGGTTCGCGAACCTTCCTATATTCTATATATTATTCGGCGAATTCAAGCCATTTTATCGCCTCTGTATTATACGATGTCACTGCTAAGGATGTGATTGTCCTAGCAAAATAAAGATATGCATTTATGTTTGTTCTGTACAAATTGTCATTTTATACAAACACTTTACACAAAATATATTTGGTTAAGTGCAAAACATAAATTATACAAAAAAGAGATATGTACAAATTATATATGTAGTGAATATAATTAGGATTAGCTCAGATACTGTGGTTAATAGTTACTGTAGCACACCCGCTATATAAATAGAATTTGTTTTCCAGCAGCAAAATACTATCAACTGGTGAAAAAAATCAAATTGTTACATGTTTCTTCATGACATGTTTGTTTTAAAATATTTAACTTTTAAAACATATGGCGAAATTTCTTTTCTCGCAAATTTTGGGACTATAATGTAATATTGCAATTTTGTTATAACAGTTTTTCTGCAACAGCTTTCTCAAGTAACGTACACTGTATGGTCCGTATTCGCAAGAATTTTTGCTTTTGTATTCCCGTCTAGCTGTATATTAATCTAATGATTTGCATTTTTTCGATACACTTTAATAATTGTGCTATTGATAATTAAGATTTACCCGAGAACCTTTACGATAAACCTTATAGTATTTCTTCTGATTATTGATTTTGCAACATATTGATAATTCTTAGCAACCACATATTTTTTTATTATATCTCAAAAAACACTTTAAGAGATAGCTGATTACATGATTACGTAAGAGAATGTGTGTAAGATAAAGATCTGGTTCAAAAGTATTGGACCAATCGTTATAGATCTAGGGCCAAAAAACTGTTTTCAGGGTGCGAAATGAAGGTTTTTTGAAATATGTGAAAAACGGTAAGAGGTAGATAGAAACATTCAATTGCAAAAATGTTCAGCTTAACATGACCTAAATAAAAATAAAGGTAGTTTACCATTGTCTGATAGGCGAATTTACAAATCCAGTAGAAAGGGAAATGGAATCGTATGAACTCATATACAAAGGAGGGAGATCAGGTGCGTCGACAGGGTAAGCATCTCCTGCTATGCATGCATCACCCGTCATGCGATTCGACACTTAAATATGACATTAAAATTCAAAGTCCTTTGCAACATAGTGAAAATTCCCTAGCAATCACATATTTTGTTTATATCTCAAAAACTATAATAGTAAGCTTATCACTCGCAATTGAGAAAATGTGTTTTATCACGATCTCCACATACAGGTGGTTCAAAAGTTTTAGAACAATTGTTCAAAAGCTGTTTTGTGGTCCAAATTTATGGGGTTTTTTTAATCAATAAAACCTTGGGTAGACCTATAGATGTTCTCTGAACAAATATCTTCTATTCGCTTTTTTTATTATTCTTAAAATTTGATTTAATACTTTAAGATATGAGGAAATCCAAAATGAAGTGTAATAGAGTTACATGTATAACAGTTTAAAGTATTCTTACAATTTTTGTGACTAAATTATTGTGTTTATTTAAGCAAGGTCCTTTACGTTTATGCTATCTTTTAAATTGATTTTTCTTGTAAATGCACTGTTTTCAATTTTGACCTTTCTATTTCCCAAAGTTTTCAGTCCATAAAAAAGTGTTCATACCTGTCTATGTTACAAATGTGACAGTTTGAAGATTCAATAATTTTTCATCTATATAAATTGTCTTGAACACTTCTACCATTTTTGTAAATTTGCCCATTGAAATTTGGTATCCTACTTTTGTTTTTATTTTAATTTAATAGAATTAACTCATTAATTTCTGAATATTTTCAGTTTATTGTAAATTAATTTTCTAAAAATGAAATTTAATTATAAGCTAATTTTAAATTTGTGTGTAATCTACGGAAAGTCTTTTCGTCCAAATTTCAAATTCTAAATTTTGTATGGTTCCGTCTCTTCAACATTGTCCCTTATGTTATGATCCTTGGCAATCTATGTTATGATACTATAGGGAAACGGGATGGAGAAAGGGGAGGTTTGGGTACCCATAAACCGGTTTAACCCTACCACTGGATTTTGCTAGTGTCGGTACCAAGTCCGACTATCTCGAGTTCCTATCGTTATTTATGTTTGTCTCTTGTTTTCATTTTTGTTTTTCTGGTGAAGTTTGNTCAATTTTAGCATTAAAAAGGTATGAAAAGTAAAATTTTTAGTCTGCGGTGTAAACTAACTCTTGAAAAATGTCAAAAAAGTTCAGTGTTTTGAAAATCTTACATCATTATATCCTTGTGAAGGAGTTTGATATGTTGCGAAATAAAAAATTCTTCAAATTTAACATAGAATAGGTTTGAAAAGTAAAGTTTAAACTCAGTCTTTAAAAATGACACAACCTATTTAGTGTTTAGAAAATTTAACATCATAATATCCTTTCAAAGGAGTTTCATAATTCGTAAAGTAAAAACTTTATGAATTTTAGCATTAAAATGCTATGAAAAGTAAATTTTATGGTCTGCCGTACAACTTTACTCTTCAAAAATGTAAAAAAAAAAAATGTTTTGAAAAATTTACATAATTATATCCTTGCAAGGAGTTTGATATGTTGCTAAATAAAAAAAGTCATCAAATTAAGAATAGAATAGGTATGAAAAGTAAGATTTTGAAGCAGTGGCCTAAACTCAGTCTTTGAAAATGACAAAAAAAAAATTCAGTGTTTTGAAAATTTTACATCATAATATTCTTTTGAAGGAGTTTTATTTTCAAAACACTGATTTTTTTTTGCTATTTTTAAAGACTGAGTTTAAACTGCTGATTCAAATCATACTTTTCATACCTATTCCATGTTAAATTTAAAGAATTTTTATATTTCGCAACCTATCAAACTCCTTTGCAAGGATATAATGATGTAAAATTTTCAAAAAACTTAACTTTTTTGTCATTTTTGAAGAGTTAGTTTTCACCGCAGACTAAAAATTATACTTTTCATACCTCTTAAATGCTAAAATCCATGAAAGTTTTAACTTCGCGAATTATAAAACTCCTTGGAAAGGATATGATGAAGAAAAAGTTTTAAAACTCTGAATTGTTTGGATCATTTATCAGACTGAGTTTTTGTTTTTTCAACTGCTTATCAAATTATTTATATTTCAAACCAAAATTCGCGATTTTTTAAATTTCGAAACAGATTACACATCAAGTTATATGAAAATAAACATCTTTGCTCTAGGGATAAATTAAATGGTAAATTCTTTTTAAACAAAATCTAAAACGGCGATATTCACAACTTTTAACTGGTGAAGGTGAATACAGACAGTCGAGATCGAATATCCTTCCATGACCCGCGAATCTGATATCCATTCGCACCTAAAAGTGTCAAAGGCACAACTCTATTTGATAATTAATTTATAATATCAAAATATATGAAACAAATAAAAGATACGAAAATTTGAATAAAAAATAGAGAATTATAAGCGATAAACAGAATAAATGATTTTGATTGGTTTAATTAAACCCTGAATACCGTTTTCCGTTTCTGATTGGACGAACGTTAAATATACAATAGCGATTTCCGTTTCTCGCTTCTCATTGGCTAAAACTATGAATAGCGTTTTTGGTTTAAAATCGAATTTCCGATACCGATCGGTATGGCACGCGATAATAACAAAAATGCGGTATACCTAGTATTTCGAACGAAAACTAGGGTTTTCGGCGAAATACTATGTATACCGATCGGAAACCCCTAGTTAACGTGCGGTATACCTAGTATTTCGCACGAAAACCCCTAGTTTTCGTTCGAAATACTAGGTATACCGCATTTTTGTTACAATCGCGTGCCATACCTCTCTCTATGTCAAAACTATCGGAACTATACCCGTTATTTATTATACAACTTGAAATATTAGTGTATAAAACTCTTACCCATTTTCTAAACACATCACCAAAATTAAATGTTTCTAACGCTTTTTGGATGAAAGACCACTCTATTGTGTCAAACGCCTTTTCAAAATCAACTAACAGTATAAGCCCCGGATGATTCCTCCAGTTTGTATAAAAAATAACATCCGAAATTAATCGTAAATTATCACCAATATATCTATTTGTGACGTATCCCGTTTGGTCTGAACAAATAATCTTTGAAAGATGGGGTTTCATCCTTTCAGCTATAACTTTAGCTATAAGTTTGTAACCTAGATTTAACAAAGAGAGAGGGCGCCAATTGGAGAGAACGGTTCGATCTTTATCTTTTTTTGGGAATGAGGGTCAAAATTCCACGTCTTTGATCAACTGAGAGTGTTTTTGATATAAAGGAGTATTGGTAACTTTCAAGCAGAAAAACTTTAATATCATTCCAAAAGAATTTGTAAAATTCAGCAGTTAGACCATCTGTACCGGGACTTTTATTATTTTTAAATGTTTTTAAGCTTTTAGACATTCTGATTCAGTAATATCAGAGTCATTGTGTTGCGCTTCATCAGAAATTTTAGGTATAACATCGCTATCGAAAAAATTGCTCACTCCAGTATAATCCTCAACATTCTTTGAAGTGTATAACTTAGAGTAAAATTTTTTCTCTTCATATAAAATTCCGGCTGAAGAGGTAATATCTTCATCATTTACACACAACTTTGTAATACATTTGGATTTGTAATTACGTTTTTCTAAAGATAGGAAATACTTCGATTGTTTTTCATATCCATCACAATGCTCTGCATGTGACCTTATAATTGATCCCCTTGTCCGTCTATCAAGTATATGCTCTAGCTCTTCCTTGACAGAGTCTATTTTAGCCGAAATAGAATTTAATATCAGGAAAAAAAGTGTCCCTATATGCAGAAGACAATTTAATTTCCAATTTTTTTTTTTTTTTTTCACCAGATTTTCTTCATTCTCTCGTATTTTTCTATTTTTATTTTTTGCAAACTTAATAGTAGCCCCTCTAATTTCACACTTAATTGTGTCCCATTTTAAATTTTTGTCGTTAAGGGTGTCATATTTATTCACGCACTCTCCTAATGTTTTCTTTACAATATCCACGTAGTCTTTGTCCGTCAGTAAGTCAGCGTTAAATTTCCAAAAACCAGGACCCCTTGAGTTAAACTCGTTTCCTAAAAGTTTTAAAACAATTTTACTGTGATCAGTCTTAATAGCGGGTTCAATAGAATCATGATGCGCACTCTCTACAAGAAACTCTGATATCAACCAGAAGTCTAATCTATATTGAATTAATGGATGTTTTTGTCTCCATGTAAACAGACGGTCTTCCGGATGCTTTAATCTCCACACATCACATACACAAAATTCTTCCATGAAGCTATGAAGTTTCGACATATAAGTCCATGGGATATTTTAAAGCGATCCCCCCTTTTTTATCTAGATTAAAATTCAGAATTGTATTAAAATCACCCCTATAACAAGGTTTTTATCTATCATGTCTAATAAAAGCACTCTCAGTTTTTCAAGATAAAGTATTTGATCATTTTCATGATTTTTAGTTGGAGCATAAAGATTAACTAAAACAAATTCAATGTTATCGATTTCAACCCTCAATACAAGATATCTACCATTTTCATCAACAATTTTATCTAATAACTTAAAATCAAAATCATTTTTGAACAAAATAGCAACACCTCTACTATTCGTAGTACCGTGAGAAACATAAATATCTTTACCCCATTCTGTTTTCCATTTATCTTCGCTTTTTTTCGATGTGTGAGTCTCTTGTAAAAAAAAGACATTTTGTTTAGTTTTTTCATCCATTCAAACATAGATTTACGTTTAAAACTGTCACCCAAACCATTCACATTTAACGAAAAAAGATCTACATTAAAATTATACATTGCAAGTACATGTACAATAAATATTGGTCATACTCAAACATGTTTGTGTAGTTAAACATTATACGATAACACCAAAAAATAAATATAAAGATATATACCAAAAAAAAATAAATAGATAAAATAATGAAAAAAAAGTAAAATAAATAAAATTAGAAGAGATATGCATTTCTATTTTTAGTAACATGCAATATAACTTTTTGATATACTGTTTTCTAGTCAATCTCTAAAAATACAGTGGGTCATGTGATCAGTTCTCCAATAATCAAATTTCTCAAACGATATCAAATTAATAATATTAGCAAATATTGTGACAACTTTGTTATTAGTGCTTTAAAGTAAGCTTTAATATCAATCATGATTGACCCTCCCCTTTCAAAATAAGCGTTTGTCATTTAATCCTAGCTCTCATTCCATTCCATGCATATAAATCCGTAAATTTCATTTTCTTATTCACTGATATGTTTTTTGATAACAGAGTACCACTTCCAATATATGAAATTCGTGGAATAATTAAAGCTTTAATTGTCAAATTCCCTTTTTTTCTTACATTCTACTTATCCATTTTAACCTCTTATATTCCTCTTTTTTAAGCCCTAAGTATAATCCGAACACCTTTATTGGTTTATCTGTAAAATCAATATTGTCGATTTGTCTCTTTACTTGTTTTAAGTTTTCAATCCAAAATCCTTCTGTTAACGTGTCTATTATATTCAGATATACATATTATAATGTTTGATCAGTGTTTTATGTAATACTTGTTCAATTCTATTTGGAAAAGTATATGAAAGTATTTTATAGTCAGTATTTAACTGCAAACGATCTGCTGGGGGTTAACATTCTAGTCAACTAATTACAGAGCTAAGAAATAAGCATGACATCATACATGATAATGACAGCTATAGAGAATTAAGGACATATGCAACAGCTATTTTCATCTGTGTGACTTTGCTAATTTTCGTCATAGCTATTTCTAAGCATTAGATATTTCAAATCTGTAATAACTTTATATCGGAACCAGGCTGATTTTCAAGATAATTGGACTATAAGGGGAAAGAATTTGCGCTTTTTACAACTATTTCACGGGCAAGAATCTAATTTTTCGTAGGAAACTGTCATGAAAACATGGCATGCAAACCGTTCCTAAATTTAAGTTTGAGCAGTCATTTTACATTTAAAATAAATTAAAATATAATGCAAAGATTTTGAAGTTTGGGGTTTCAAATTTCCGGAGAATCACACTCCATTTAGAATTCAAAGTTATGATTTTACATATTTTTGATTGTCGATCTGTTTGATTTTAGGATAATAACCTTATCTTTGAATATGAATTTGAAATACTACTAAATGTAAAAGTGGTACCCACCACTTTGAGCCTCCATACCGTAAAAACAGTGATTTTTAAATGGAAACCATTGCTGGACCTTTAAATATGGTGCCAATATCCAGAATGACGTCAAAGAAAATGTGACGTTTTCCGGCATATTACGCATTTGAAATCTTTGAATGTGTACATAGTCAGTACTTTCTGTAAATTCTTAGTTTGGTATTCATTTTAGATGAGATGTTAAAGACCAAACAGCCTATTCATTTTTGCCATTGATATTGTAATACAGTTTTGCACAATGAAGCTTTTCTTTATGTGGAAATAGATAAACGTCAAAAAACAACAAGTCACCGTTCATATGTCGTTGCTGTAGCAACCATAAGTTTCCAATTCGACAAAAAAACGATAAAATCAATCTTTTGGCCATAACTTTTGATACACTACTCGAAGATGCATGATTTTTTCATTTAAATTGTTTAGAAAATTTCAACTTTTACTTGACTCTTGCATTTTATCAATACTTATTCATTAGCATAGAATAAAACGCATTTAAACGTTTTCCCGCAAATTTTAGACTACGCATTTGTATGAATTTATTGAAATAGAAAAAATCGACCATTGTTTTTTGGCTTATGCGTCTTATGCAAGTAGGAACAATATACTACCTTTGAATAAATAGGAAAAAATAATGGGTCATCGGTCTTCTAAGAAAAATTATGATCATTTGAACAGTAAAACTAAGCCTCTCCTTTAACGTAGAGTTATCTTTTCTTCAACTTTACGAACGTCGTCGTTTTTTGAAATCTTGAAATCTTTTCTACGCGAAACAAATACGACGTCACAAAGCAATATCATTACAAAGTTGTCGTTCTGCTGCATGGGTAGAAACGATAGGAAGCTTGGTCTTGAATGTTTAGTAGTTGGCTTGCATAGAATGCTTGACACTGTAAAAGTTATACAGTTATGTATGAAAGTGTGGGTTTCGAGGCACACTTTTGTTAGAATCAGACTGTACTACCAATACTTACAATGTAAACAAGTTTTTCAATCAGCTGTTTGTGAATGTAAGTTTCTTAATTAAAAAGGGAGTATAAACGTCAAAAATAAAATTTTGAAATATCAAAGAATGATGTAATCTTTTAAGATTTAGTGCTGTTTTCAAAAACTTTTAATGATTTCAGTAATGGGTTGCAAGATATAGGAATATAGCCTATATAACTTTTAGCTAGTTCGGAATAAAAGGAAACATTTTCATGTGATCGCACTAATAGTCATCTATTCTAATAAATATGTAGTATTCTTTTTTATTGTCTCTGTTTTATTTCTTTTGAAAAATTAAGTCTGCTGACAAAAATACATACTACCTACTGTTGGATGCGGGGTTTTCTCACCGTTCATTGAAGATCTTATGGTGGCTTTGAGTTGTTATTGCTCCCCTTAGGGTCGTTGTCTCTTTGACACATTCCCCGTTTCCCTTCTTTTTCTTATAAATTACTATAGGATACTATTGATACTTGATAGCGAGACGGCAAATTCTTATTACAGCATCCCCGCAAGGGGAATATGAGAAACAAAATTCTGAGTTTTAGGATATAATGAAAGGCATATTTATTTCTCCTTTTGAGAGTCTAGTAAAGAGCTAATGCAAACTATAATCTCATTTTTCTGAGACTGAATGCACACTGATTTTGGAATAAGAAACTCATAATTGTTTTCGATTTATGTCATCCAAATTGTATATTTCTTTATGGTGTTTTCGGCTGTTTCCATTTATTTATCGATACAAATTGAAGGTCAGTCGTAGAAAGATAAAATTCTTTCGAGATCTTGGTCCTTATTAAGCTGAGCCGAGTTCATGTAGAATAAATACGACAATAAGCAAGTTGTACCACGAATCAAATCTCTTCATATTTTTGCTTTTTAGCCAATAGGATGATGCGTCCTCTTAATGCAGGATAAACGTAAATTATCACATTTGAAGCAACACGGTCTGCTTTAAACAGGCTTTTATTGAATCATTGTAACCGTTTTAAATATATTGATAATTGAATTGTAATGAAAAAATATACTTACCCAGCTGTGAACAAAAGATTCTGTCATTACTCCTGCATCAGGTGATATCTCCTTGTCAATATTTCTCAAACGGCATTGGCGTAAGGAGGGATAACATGTTATTTGTTTACCCTGTTGAAGGAGAAAACAAATACCTTGCATAGTTTCTGATTGCTGCATATAAATCTTTTTTATCAATAAATTCAGTTACTAGTATTAAAAAGCAAAAATATTCTCTTAATGATTAAATAAATGTAACTTTTCAAAGGTAGAAAAATTGAAAATTGAATTCGAATTAACATACCATTTTGAAATCCTGGAATAAGTATGACTCAAATATGTCATTGTGGGCCGGTGTGTATATTTGAACAGTGTTTTTCTCAAGGTTGGTCTCCAGTTTCTCTACAAATCTTGCATCACCTTCACGTATCTGGTACTCAAATTTCTGAAGAAAACAATGCAGAAATTTATGGAATTAATCGAGTTCAACTGCTTGAAGAATGAATATGAAAAAGAATAATTTTATGCTGTAAAATAAAATGTAATATTGCTAAATATTTCCTTTTGAAAAAGATAACTTTAGATGACTTGTGATATGTGTTGACATGGTAGTAAACTTAACAGAAGTAAGAAATTAGAAACTCATAACTTGATAAAAACATATACAGTATGCTTAATCAGTGATGAACGGCATATTTTATAGTTAATTAATATTTTTAAATTGTATATCTAAATGATATTCTCATTTATACAATTGCATTTAAAAATGCTTTAAAATGTTGTTGTTGTTGTTGTTGTTGTTGTTGTTGTTGTTCTTTTCAAATAATCATCAACCAAAACGTAACGTCCTAATCTAAGAATGTTTTGTCTATATGGAATAGAACAAAAATTCATTACATACTTTCAAAAAGTCAAAAAATCTACATACCATATCACTGGCTGTGACAACACCGACAAGTAAAATAAACACTATGCACATCGTTACTCGGAACATTGCTGCTCTTTCTGAATAAGGTGAAAATAATGGATAAAAATACAGTGTATTAGTCTACAGATTAAATGTAAACAGTAATTTATTTGCCCTTTTATTTTTCTTGCATTCTCAAGTTAAAATTTTTTAGTAAATCTTAGCCTTTTGTTACTTTATACTAACTATCTTTTGATTAAAATATCTGTTTTTTTTTTCATGTATTAATTTCCATTGTAAACTTTCAAGATTATATCATAATTTATAAACTTACCAGTCAGAAGATTCTGGAAAATGAGCTGTAGACGAGACTCCAACAGAATTCTAGTCAATTAATGCTTAATGCATGCGATTTTTATACTGTACAACATGCAAGAGCGACCAGGAAGAAACTTTCAAAAAGTGCTTAAATCATATCAAGATCAAGTGTATCATATTAAAGCAACATCATTCGGTTGGATAATTCATTTTAGCTGACTACGGTTAAATTTTTTAATTGCTTTAGAAGGAAGATGTACGATCGATTACTGCAATAACATATTTTTGAAGTGTCTCAAGATATTCCAAGTACCTAAACAGTTTTGGGAATTTTTAGTAAAAGTAAGTAATATAATGAGGGAAGTAATCCAACATCATCACTGCAAAAGTTGCAACGAAAGACTTCCTTAATAGAATAGACAAAAAAAAAACTGAATGAAAAATAGGACTTTGTGATTGAACAAATCTGGCATCGTTTAAGGTGACAAAACAGAAAAAATACAGATGTGTTGGTTCTACATTTTATACAGTGAAACTAGGTTCTAGTCATGAAATACAATAGATGAATCTGTAGCGTGTCTGATGAAGGTCAATCCAGAAAGGCGCTTGACACGAAGTAAAATTTATCTTAGATTATTTATTATAAGTAAAATGCTGAAATTCCAATGGGATATCCAAAGAAAATGGAAATCGAAAAGTACTGACAAATTTCGAAATACAACAAGGACAAGACAAAAACAGCACAATCACAACACTGAAAACTAAAAACAAATGAACAACATGGACCCCGCTAAAAAAAACAGGGGTTGTTAAGATGTGGATCGTGTTTTCCAGCATATATATTTAATATACTTTCTTTGAAATAAGGATAAACCATAATCTACCGAATATCCGCTCCATAACTAGAAAAAGAAGAGCACATATATCCAGTATGGTGAATCATTTTACCGACTACACACAACACAGTTAAAAAAAATCTTCTATAAATACAAAATGAATGTAACGGGTGTAGTTTTAAACACAGTACTTTACTTAGTCGATAACTAAGTAAAGTCCGGAAATATCAAGGGGATATTTAAGACAGCGGGAAATACAAATGGCTCAGTCTTCAGGGAAAAATATATATATTTGTTATTTCCTTACAGCATCGTAGACCTCCTTAGTTTAGTAATTTGCATCAACAATCTCACAGCTTTTACTCATGAATGCAATTGTTTACATCTAGTCAATTTTCTGGCATAGTAATTATATTTCCAGTTAATAAATCATGGTTTGCGATACTTAGGGTATTTTGCAAGTACATCACAAACACTAATTTATATTAAATTAAAAAGGAAAGTAGGATACCAAAGTCCAATGGGCTAATTTACAAATCTGGTAGAGAGGAAAATGGAATTGCATGAACTCCTATACATAGCAGTGAGACCAGGTGCGTCGACAGAGTAAGCATCTCCTGCTATGCATGCATCACCTGTCATGCGATTCGACATAAATTTCAAAACGTTATATCCAGGAAGTCAAAGCCGGTATAGTTGAGACAGAACGACTGATGAAGAGTCTAACGACAAAGAGGGCAATAATTTACGAAAGGATATGGAGTAAATGAACATGAGACCATAACAAATATGTTTACTCCAACTGCAATAATTTTAATGAGCTGTATGGCCATTTCGGAAATTAATAAGTCTATGCTAATTTGATAAAAATAAAAAGTAGTATACCATTGTCCTATGGGCGATGGACACTTCCAGTTGAAAGGGAAATGGAATAGCATGAACTCCCGTTCAAAGGAGTGAGCTCAGGTTCGTCGATAGGGTAAGCATCGACTGCTATGCATGCATCACCCGTCATGCGATAAATCCCCATGTCATATCCCGGAAGTCAAATCCGGTAAAAGACAGAATGACGTTTAAACTGATAAAGACTCTAACGACAGAGAAGGAGATAAGTCTATCCTAATTTGAGACATGGACATTCCATAATGGTCCATCAATTCATGATGGAGTCCGTAAAATTTCCTAATCGTAGATTTCAACCTTGTTTCATCATATCCCTGATGGAGTAGTTTGTCGGTTAAAAACTTCCCTCTTACAGCGAAGTGACCATAATTAGAGCATGCTCAGCCATAACTGAGATATGTAGATCCCATATGAAGGAGCAGCGGGAATGTTACTACTCAGGAGTGGAAAGTTGAAATCATCACGTTTGTCGTAGACCTTTGTATATATAAGTCTACAGTGATGACAAGGTCAGCAGATTTGCAGTTGAGTAAAGAACTTTTACATTAACAATCATGTTTAGCTTTAAAAAATATTGATGTTGAGGCACTACAATACACGTTTATGATTGAAGATTTTAAGTGAAGTGGGTGAAATAAAGGTACATATATAAGAAATACTAGGAACATACTTAAAATCAACGTGGAACTTTTGACCGATTCTTTGTGAAGGATGTTGTTGAGATTTACGGCATCAAAACCTTTATTGGTAATGAAAAAAAGCAAGAAAGAACGCATTTCTGGTTCGGTCTTATGTATTCCACCCGGTTTAAAGAGGGAGAGACGTTTAATATCTCAAATAAAAACGATTAATTTGTATATAGGTGAATAAGAATCTAATATTTGATTGCCCAAGCAGGTTTGGTACCAAGTGAGTAGTTTTCGAAATTTACTTTGAGAGTGATAAAGTCTAGTGGTTTCTTGTACGTAAAAGAGGAGGCTTTTGAATGAACCATCATGACACTCTGTTTGTATATTTAATGTTGCCATGACTCTCTTTACTCTGAATATTATAAAAACTTCACCACATTCACATCACTGCATGAAGAGTTTGATAATGCACCATCACTTTGAATTTCGTCATTACATACATATGGTATAGCGGTCACTTAAGCTCGAATCAAGTTTTTTTTT